>JAAAKE020136048.1:0-13897 GCA_010014785.2 Anisolabis maritima
TATCTGATATAACAATAATTGATGATTAAAAAATTCTTGGCAGCAATCACCAATTTTACATGCATTATTTATACCGATTATCGCGGCATTTTTCATGACAACAATAAACGGAATAAACGCGATAATCTGTATATTCATGTATAGTACTGTATATGATGGAAGGAAGGGTCGAAAAGTAATAAGATTAAGCTATAAATAAAGTTCGGTATTTGGAAGATCCTAGATCCAATGCTTGGCTTATCTTTTATAAATCCTTTATCAATTGTGCTATATAAACCAGCACTTGCTCTTTTGACAAAGCACCCGACAAAACCTGAGATTTCTTTCTTCTTTGTGAATACAATATTCAAAAAACAAAAGTCATCTTTGGCATTTTATTAATGTCATTATCAATGATTGTTTGATCTTGGTCATTATTTTTATTTGATTGCATATAATAAATATATTGTTCTTCTGGAAGGCCGAATAATGACTCAAAAAGAGGAGAATTATTTGTATATAAATTAACTCCTAACAAATAATCTTCATTTCTCTTTAAAGTTTCAATGTTCTTTTTGTTACATTTTAATATTTCTAGTAGAATATAGTAAACGCCAATTAAACTGATTTACAATTAGTCATCTAATTTAAAGCCGATTAGTTGGCGATTAATCAACTCATTGTATAGTTAAAGCATTTAAAATTTGCGGTCCTCAAAGAAAGTCTCAAATTGCAGTTATTAAGCCTCCAGGAATTCCCTATCCAAAAGAAGCCTATCAAAATTTTATCTTTACTTTTTATAAGAATTTTCTCTGATTCTTGTCTTTCTGTTACATGATATTCTTGTCCTGATCTAATTTTTTATTTTCTCGAATTTTCTGAATTTTTCTTACAGCTGCCAGAATAAGGTATTCAGGGGAGGGGAATAATTAAAAAAAAAATAAGTTTCAATAAAAATATTTTCAAAAAAAGAAAAACTCTAAACAACATATAAGAAAAAATTTTATTTCCCCTCTCCCTTCAAGAAATCCTGACCACTGTGCAAATTTCAGGTTGTCTAAAAAAGGATGGATGTGTCCTTTTAATTACAAATAATGTAGTTTTATTAGTGAAATCTTTAGTGACCCACTTATAGATAGAGTGTATGGATAATGACCCTGGAGGTCAAATGGTCCTATCAACAGTGAGGTTGAGTGAGAGGACCGATGAAATCTCAATTTCAAAAAATCTTTATTTTTGAATGAATATTTTTTGGAATTTATCGAGTATAGGCTATTTAATGTATTAATTGGTTTTTTGGAGCCTCCCGTCTTCCCCCCCCCCCTCCTCATGTGAATGCTATTCATGGCTCTCTCCCATCCTTTTTAATGAGATTATTCCTTTATTAGGTATATCTATTTTAAAAAGTGATTTTTTTATCACTCACAAGATAGATAGGTAATCGTTAACTTTCTTTTATTTTTTGGTTATCTGGAATGTAATAGATGATAATAATAAAATGAATCTTTATTAGTTAGCATTACTATTTTCACAACTTTCTCTTTAAAAGTTCATCTTCAAATTGAATAATTAATCAAGAATATAAATAAAATGTCCTATGTATTTGTTATCAAGTTTTGATATAATTTCAAAATCCTCTTCATTATATAAATTAAAAAATTAATAAGTGGTAGTGTGATTTTTTTTTGGGAGGAAACATTAAAATAATTGCTTCCAAATTCCTCAAAGAACGCCCAAACTTTATTTAAAAAAAGTTTCGTTTTTTTTTTTGTATTTGAAGATTATAAATTTAACAAATAATATACACAGGCCCATTAGACCATGGAACATTTACAGAACCCTTAATTGCTTAACCATATTTACGCCACTGTCTATCAATAGGGTCAAATTGCAAAGATAATCCTCCATTATAATAGAAAGATGAAACAAAATTTAACTTCTTTAACCATATTATCATATTGATTATAATAATTATGCCATCTTAAATATTTTAATATCTAATTTAATTTATTGTTAATAAAACATGATGTTAAACTAGTAATAAATCTAGTTCAAGATTATTTTATTTTTTGATAATTCGTTGCTTATTTTTAAATAAAACTTTATATAATTTAGAGCATTTAAAATGAAATGATATTTATTTTGTGGAAGGAAAAAATAGAATTACTCATTCTCCTCTAATAAATCTGATAATCAGATCCTTAACTGGTGTTGCTGCTTTAGCGACTTACAGCTATATTTTGAGATGTATGATTGATTAATGTACAAATACCAGGATTTCTATTTAAGAATCATTTCCTTTAAATTTTGATCAATAAAAGTTGAGATAGATAGAGTTAATGTAATTTCAAAAAAAATCGAAATTGAACCCATGCTACCAAAATGTGCCTGAGCCCATTTAAGTAGTTTTTGAAATAATGTCTGTATGTGTATCTGTGATAATTTCTTTCGTCCACAAAAACTTAAAAAATAATTATTCGATTGTGTTGAAATTTTGCACACATAAACTAAGCCTCAATGCCAAGAACTGAATTATTTTTAGTAAACATCGGACAATTACGGGAATACTGGAGGGGAAAAGTCTAAAAATTTTTTCTTAGTTACCATATTATTATTTTTATATATTTTGAAACTAGACCTTGTACCGAGTAAAATGATATATAACACATGTATCTAAATTGGTTTTAACATTGTAAAAAATTATTTTAAGTTGTTTTGGAAGGATGCTCATTCAAGTAAAGCAATTTTTCTTTTTTTTTTTTTTTTTGAGGGAAAAGCCTTAAATTAAAGGCTTAAAAAAAAACCTTCATTCCTAACAAAAAAATCATTCCCCGGTTGGTTACCCCTAGTGTATCGTGCACTGATGGCACACATCATTCCCTATCGCCGGTTTCGGGTTCTCTGACCCATTCCCGGTCACCCTCCCCCTCACCCTCAAGTAAAGCAAAGAATATAATTAGTTAAAATTTAATTTTAATCAAATAATGAATGGGATATTTAAACATATTAATAAAAATTATAGACAAAAAAATATCTTGATTTTAATTAAGAATCGATCTCCCTTCCTCTGTGGCCGAGAGGTTAAAGATATTGATAATGATAACCTCAGAAGTACAGGGGTGTGGGTTCGATTCCCAGGCAAAATTGAAAATTTAAATCAAATGGATACCAATTGGTATAAATAAATATGATTAGATAATTTGTATCTTAAATAAATATATTATAGATCGTTTAATTTCTATATGAACTCAGATGCCGAAGTCAAAAAAAGACGCTCTCTCCTACTCTATTATTTGTTAGTAAATGGTTGATAAAGTTGACCTCTCAGCTTAGTCCGATCGACTCGTTAAATTTAATTTTGTCTTATTGGTTTTTGCAATTTTCTTTGACTTTGAGAAAGAGAAGAATCCGCCTCCAAATTTTTAAAAATTAGGTCCAAAATGATGAGTTTTGTTATTCCCTGAGTGCAAATGTGTCTCTTGCTAAGATTTTTTTTGGGGTGGGTATCATCACCTACCATGATTTCTAATTTAAATCTTCATAGTTCTCACTGACTATTGAAATATTTATATGCTGTTAAGGCTTTAAATGATTAAAATGAGGTCATATGGAATTGACTACATATCCTATTTATTTTAAATATCATTCAGGATCCCTTTCCATTTATTAAAGTTTTTTCTCTATTGCTAATTGAAAATTAATAAAAATAAAAGTTACTTTTTTTTCCAAGATACTCAGGGACAAATAATAGTCATTGAGAATAAATTTTTATCTCAAGAGACCTTAAACGTCAAAAAAATTAGGTCAAAGAATATTATAACCTTTTATTATATAAATAAATAAATAATCTATATTTAGTCAACTATAATATACATTTTAATTTATTTTTACATTTTGATGCAAAGCGAAAGTTGATCGCTCTCCCCCCTCCCTCAATTTAAAAGTTTTACTTCTTGCTCATTAGATTGATGATTAGTCATAATACTGTAATAAAAAGAAAAAGAAGATATGTACACATATATTTTTATATCATGTACAACTAGTCGTGACAATTTTTGGCCTAATACAAATAGTCAATAGTAATAGTAAGAACTTATACCTCATAATTATAATTATTTTTAGTATTATTATATCATATAATGTATGTAATTTATTAAGTGAGTGAAGATGGACTAATAAATTTTGTAACTTCTCCGTTCAGCTTTTGGCATCCAAAAGCTTGCTGCAATCTGCCTTTTATTCCTTTATTAGTAAATTATATTGCTTATTAAAGAATTATTTTGTACTATTTGCGTAGACCGTATTCGGCGATCCCTGCGTTTTGCCGAATGGCTTGCCCCTTTTTTTAATCCAAAAGATGATGGGTTTTTATGAAATTAAAATTTTACAAAATTAATTTCTCCACCGCTAAAAGTAATTTTTTTTTTTATAAATTATGAAAACCAAAATTGTTATGATTACAATACTTCCCTTTGTTTAAGAAAATGTTTCTCAGTTAAAAATTCTTTTTTTATTAAATTCTTCTAAGGAAATATTAAGTTCCAATACAAAATTTAAATTGGGATAAGAGAAAGAGTAAAAAGGTAAATGTTTCAAACCAGGTGTTTTTTTATAAAATAAAATTCAATAATGGTTGTATAAAAACATCTCTAGTTTGTTGTTTAATTGGTTTAAAAGAGACAATTTCTGCAATTTCTTTTTACTGGTCGGTGGCCCCACCTTTCATATCTTTCTTATTTCTTGCAACACGCTTTTAGTATGGAGTGAGTGAGGATGTGGAAAAAAATTTAGCAACCCGTTTCAATATTTCGATTCGATAAGTGCTTATATAACGAAAAAAAAAGAACGAACATACGAATGAACGAAGCCGAGTCAAGCAAGCGAGCAAGCAAGATTGCCCAAAAGCATCGATTTCAAAAGACCAAGGAATAATATTCCCGCCCCATGTGGATTTTTTTCTGGCCCTTGACATTCATTCATTTGCAATTTCTCACTCATATCCTGGTTGTTGTTGATTTCTCCATTGGATTGCTTGCTTTGCACATACCTGCCCTCAAATAACCGACCTCTAAATGAATTCACCTGACCTGACAGCTAAATGACCTTTGCATGTTATATAACACAAAACATTATGTTTTATTTATTTATTTTTAACAACAATATTTTGAAACTATAATAAGTCTGATTGCAAAGTATTTCATGCAATTTTTCTTTCCATATCAGGAGAATATACAAATAATGTAAAATTCTATACCTAAAAATCTTGAAAGAAAAATTTTCTATGTAAATTTGAATAAACAAACAAGTTTTGTAGTAAAATAAATAACAATAATTTTTTCTTTTAATAATATTAATAGAATATAATATTAAAAAAAAAATTAGGGTATAATTCACTTTTAAAATTGAGGGCTCTATTGCCTGTTCAGAAAACAACTGCACGCTACTATCCAGTGAAGGTTATTTGTTAATTTATTTATAATGCCAAAATAAGGGGTCGGTATTCAAATTAATAGTATAATAATCAGAAAATATTACGAAAAAAATATATAACAATCTTCAGTTAAGTTTTATTATACTCGTAATATGAAAGCTCTTTAATTGGTAATATCTTCAGGGTCTCTATAAATAGTGCCCTTTGCAATACCTGACTTAACGTGAGGGGAAAGACTGATATCCTGAGAAAAGAAGCAGGTACCTCGTGTCACCAGGCACCTCTCTGGATATTAAAGAAATTGTAATCCCCTGCATATACAGAGTGCGCCGTTAAAATCCGGACAAAATTGTATTTGAAATTTTCGCTATATTTGAATTCAGGGGTAGGCACTAGTTGGCGCTAAAGTTAGCTAAATATGTCAGTAAGACTTTCAAAACCCCAAAATGGCCGAGCTCGTCAACCCAAGCATGGAGTACGGTAGAAGAGCGGCGATTATAGAAAATCTTCGTGCCAAAAGACAAAGCTGCTTTTTTCTCTGATGAAAAAATGTTCACCGTGGATGCCAAAATATACCGGAGGAATGACCGTTGGCTCGCCCACGAGGCCGCCCCATTTCTTCCAAAAGGAGGTTTAATTAGAGGTCCTGAGGACAGTGGATGGAGACTGTGGCCTCTGGGAGACCGTATATCTATCAACAAGATGGAGCAGCGGCTCACACGAGCCATTTAGTGCAAAATTGGCTCTCTGACAACGTTGACTTTTTTTGGTCGAAGGACTTTTGGCCTCCTAACAGTCCCGACCTAAACCCTCTGGACTACTACATATGAGGCGTAGTCGAGAAACAAACCTACAAACAAAGTCTAGCCACCCTAACGTCAATTGCCACTATCGAGGCAGAGTTCACGACCATGAACTGCGATCAGTTGAAATCAGCGTGCTCGCGCTTTAGGGCAAGAATCAAGCAGGGGATAGAGGCGCAGGGTGGCTATATAGAATGAAAGTTCTCAGCATGAATCGTTTAAATGAGATATAACGGCATTTTTGGTATCTTTGTATATTGACTTAAATAAACAACTTTTTGCATAAAACGTTTTTTTGTCCGGATTCTAACGGCGCACCCTATATTACTATTTCATATATACTACTTACAAAAAGGACATTCTCTGTAAAGCATTTTCCTTTTTATCTTAATTTTTTCTCGTTTTTTTCTTGACCTATTTTTTTGGAAGAACCCACTTCTTTAGAGGCTCCTTGCCCTCAAGTGATTATCCCCTATTAAATGATCTTTAGGGGAGAGATAATGTCATGCTACAAATTTTAATCTTTTCCTGGTGATCTTATTGAAGAGGAAGGCATTAATAATTGTTTTATATAATTAAAATTTGACTATTTTGGTGTGTAAGTTTTCTTTCCTTAACCCATAATTTTATTTAAAAAAATAAATCTTTTTTTTTTTTTTTTGTTAACTTGCAGTGTCCATTTGAGAGTATAGTCCCTCGCAGGTCCTCCCCTTGGATAACATCCTTGGTGGATATAATGAAGTGAAGGGTTAAATTTTTTTTATATTTCTAAAGAGGTCTTGGCACACTTCTATTCCATATATTATTGCACTCTGAGACTAAGGTCATCGAGACAAGTTTACATTTTTAATCGAGTTTTTATTATATTTAATAAAAAAAAAAGTATCAAGGTTTAAATTTAATTTAGACTTGACTCCTTCCGATATATTGAAACATTTTCAAAAAGTAAAAAGGAGGATGGAGTGAAAAAGTTCTAATTTTTTTTTTTTAGATTTTTAGTTTTAGATATAGGATTACTAGGTTCTTTTTCTTCCGGAAAATTAAAGATCTTCACGATATTCAGGGAAGTCTTTCATCTCTCCTCTATTCTTTAATTCTTATCTACATAATGAATAAAGATTAAAAAAGTCCACAAAAATATAGAGCAAATATAAATAATAATAATATTATGTGATAAGAAAGATTTAAAATTTTATCATTTTTTTTCTTTTCTACTACAAAAGCAAAAAATCTTATCAGAACGAACTTGATTTTTTGGAATATGAGTAAACGAGACTAGTGGGCTAATCTGAAAAGGATCCTACCTAGTCTCAAAAGAGAAGAATATTTAAATGTGGTTGATGCCCCACCAACCCCAACAATCAGTGGGACAGGAATCCACAATAATTTAAAAAGATTTAATTTTGGATCTCCTGGTGACAACACTTTCCTTTTCCACACTTATAGAGCTACTCAAACTCACCTCAAAACATGCCAGACTCCCGAATGTGTCAACAAAAAACGTCATTTCGCAAAAACACAAAACAGTTGGAAAAGGAACCTGAGTCTCTTATTCAGATCTGATCGCGTCTCTTATGAACTATATCAATTGGAACAACTCTCAGGTTATTTTCTGTTGGATCCTAAATTAAACACAAGTAAAGAGAAGAAACAAAGACAAACTAATTAAAGATTATCAACTAGACAACCATAACAACAATCCAAGAAGAGGCTACAGGTTTAAAAAAATAAATCTCTTCTCGTTGGCCTATATATAAATTTCTAAACTACAAGGTGTGAACTATTTTTTTTAAATATCTTTTTTGGTATCTGAGGCCATCTCAGACTCTGGCCATATTTATTTAAATTAATTAGTAGCCAAATTAATTTGAATAAATTTTATAAGCCAATTTTTTAACCCTGAACTTGAAGCGAGATTACTTCCAAGGGATAGAACCTCCAATTCTTTAATCAATTTTAAAGAAAATTTATTATCTTATTTTCATTAATGAAGAAATCTTTCCTTGTTTGAGTTCAATCGGACGCACTTGAACCTTACTTATATCAGTTTTCAAATTTTCTACTCTCTAGAATATGCGAAGGGTGAATAATCGTGTCAGCTACAGCTCAGTGTTTATTGTAATATGAATAGATTTGAAAGTAAGTTATGTTGAAAATCATAGACCAAACCTCTTTTATCTGAATCATCATTCATTTATTCAAGAAAATACTAAGAAATGAGTGACATACATATTCGCATTGAAGAGATTTCTTTTAAAGATTTCTATTTTATTATTATTATTATTATTATTATTATTATTATTATATAATAGATATATGCAATATAAGTTGAAGCCATGAAAAAAAGGCAATAAAAAAAAGAGAACAGATTAATAATGCCTTAAAGAAACTAACTTTCTTTTACTCCCCTAAAAGCAGCCTGAGGAGCCCTTGAAGAGCAAAAGTGATTCAGTTCATCACTCATGTCAATAGTCTTTAGCGTTGCACGTTTCTTTCTATTTAATGATATAATTTAAAAAAACTTAGCTAATTAAAATAAATCATTCATGAGGGCCTCGAGGTAGGAAAAAATAGTAGCGGGATCTCCTGAATCACTATCTCTCGATGGAGATGGTTTATTTTTCAAAAAATTTTCCCATCTTTCTTCAATTTTTTTTTAAGTAGAAGATTTCTATTTACAGAATCGTAGAATGAAGGATGACGCGTCTAATGTAGTTGAACTGATAACATTTTGAACATCGTCACCACTGCTTCTTTTCGACTCTGATATTACAATCTGACTGCGAGTCAGTTACGTAGAACTGGGGCAGAGAGTCCTTATGCAAATGTCTACAGGCGCGTCCTTCAGTCTAACACACAAAAATTAAAAAAATTCTGATCCGCTTAAAAAGTTGAAATTCTATGGAAAAAGGGAAAAATTTAATCTTATTTTTTAATTTTTATTAAAAATTAAAAAAATCAATCATTAACATGACAAAGCAATTACATGAATTCTCTTTAACTTGAAATGCATTTTTTTTTTTTATTTTTTTAATTATTTCCACCAGAACGCCCAAAACCTTAAAAGAGCTCCCCAAAAAATTGTAACGAAATCTAGAAATTTAGAAAATATTTTAATTTTCACTAACGCAAATCCCTTCCTCTGACTCATCTCTCTATAAATAAGTAATAAGAAGGTTTAAACGAATTAAAATAAATTAACTGCTTTCCGGTAAATTGCATAATAATACTCTGTTGATTGAAAATTTTTTATCATTTTAATCAACATTTTTTTGTTATTGTATATTGCCTAGCCTTTAACAATATCAATTCCCCCAAAAATTGGAGGAACCAAAAAAATGGAACCGTAAAAGACACTTCTGAGAAAATATGTGGAGAAATTAAGCAAAAATTTAAAAAAAATAAAGTTTAAATTTCTTTATTAATTACACCCATTTGGTCTAAAAAAAAAATTTTCCTCTGTTTTATTAGAGTCCCAATAGAACCAATTTGTTGAATGAATTATTTCTTTGTACCATAATACAATATAATAATAATTTTTAAAATCCAAGTTAAAATAAACATAATATAATATTTATAACAAACTACAAAATCAGAAAATGTTTGCCATGACAGGCTGCTGATTGGCTATTGAAGAGTTTTATCATGATGGTGTTCCAATCATAGATTGCAAGCAGAGTTTGATTTATTTCTAGGTTAACTAATAAAAAAAAAGAAAAAAAAAATTATAATATTCTGAATGCTTGTATTTAAGACGAAAACTTTGACTTTTAGAGGAAGTATTGCACAATTATTTGTTTTAAATGGATTAAATTATTTGGTCTTTGACTTTAACATGTGAAGAGGGAAAGTGTATTTATTTCCATTTTTAAAGGTTTTTGTTTTTTAATATTAGACTACTAAAAATACCAATGTCCTTGAATTTAATGAATTCATTAATCACATTTTTCTATAAATAATTTAGAGTTCCTTTTTCCTTGTTAGTAATTTTTCGTTTTTTATTTGTTTTACAGGCCTTGAGAGATGCTAGATGAATCTCAGTACCAGAGGACAATGCTCCCTTTGGAGGAGCAACAGCCTTTTATGTATGGAATCCCACAAAACAAACAAGATGAAGTTTCACAGGAGGAGGTCAAGTCACTTCGTCAGTGGTACAAAGAGCAGCCTAATTATCCCAAATGGACTGGTGAGTTAAACAAAAACTGAATTTTTTGAGTAAAATAAAGTGCTGCAGGCTTTTAAAAAAATTATTTTATATTAGCAGAGTAGAGCATTTCGTCAGAGATTAACCTTTCATCAGATCTTTTAGATATCACTGAGAAAGTATTAGTAAACCACTATTAATTAACCATAAGAGATTCTTTCAGCATGTAAAACTATATATTCAGTGATTGAGACGTAAGAAATTGCATGAAAGTACAATATTTGGTCGCCTTAAGATAAAATTCCTCTTATCCTTAATCATTACTATAAAAAGTTACAAAATCCCTAACAGGTGAAAAAAATTTTTTCGCAAAAATTGGCAACAACTCTTGATTTTAATTATTTCTTTCAAAGAAATTCTAGTAAGTAGGTACTCATTTGATACAGAATTTAATCCTCTACAATGTTTGCTTATTTACGAAAAACTAAAATAGTCCAAAAATTTCGCGTCTTTAACATCTTTAAGAACGATGCTGAAATTCACCCTCAGGGATGGGAATAAACTCAGAATTTTCATGGTCAGGTATAAACTAAAGCATTAAAACAATTTTCTAGCTTTCCTCTAATTATTTCCAACCAAAAAACCAATTTTTTGAGGTAAAAATGTAATAAAAAAATATTCTTTTTCGTATCTTGGAAGGGGGATAATTAAACCCATTATTCGCCCTTCCCCTTTTACACCTTGTCTCTAACTCACAAGTTTCTGAATTCGAATTTTCTTATTTAACTTGATTTAGTTGGAGTTTGTCGTTTAAAAGATGTGCAAAATTAGAATAGGTTTCGAGGATTCAAGAAGCTTACAGGATTCGCCGCCAAAAAATGTTTAGATTCATCAGCTTTCCAACAAAAATAAAGAGAATATACTAAGTAATATCTAAATAGATACCCTCTGCAGCAGTGACAAGATATAATCCAAAAAGTGGATCGCTTCCTGCCAAAAGCGATAAAAGTTATATATAGGCAAAAAAAAGCGTTTTGTACACTTATGCATGACGCCGAATTACTCTTTCAAATGTTTTCAAAAACGGGTCCTTATCATAAGCTCTTTATGGTTTGAATGACAAAAGTCCTGAATGGTACAGAAAACCCCAAATGGGGTTTAATTCTAGGCTTCGGGTCTTTTTTTCTTTATTTTATTTTATATTTTGAGAAAATTTTTTATCTTTTATCCTTCTTATCTTTTATTACTTAAAGACAAAAAAAAACTAAAGTAAGCCGCAACCAAATGTCTGACTACAGCGTAATGTTCCGGTTTAGTGGTCAAGGAACTTTAACTGTAATTATAATTATAATATTAAATTTTCACAAGTAAAATTCTTAATCAATCCTTAAACATGATTGGCGGATTCTGCTGGAATTGTTCGGGGAGCGACTCAGAACAAACGCTATAGTCTCATCCTATTTTGTTAAAAAATTAAAATTTTTGTTGACACTATTTCGTATTTAAAATATTTTCCAAATAGCCTAATTGATATCAAGCCTGTTAACAAATCTATTTTGTTAATGGGTTAATCCTAATCAATTATGACCTAAATCAAAAGACCTCATCTCTTTTCAATGACGTGAATTTAAAAAAATAATTGTCCTAATCATTAAAATGCCACTTTTGGTCAAGTGTCCTCGTTATATAATCCGAAGCATTAGGTTTCTTTCCTGATATAAGCAAAAATTTTAATTTGCTAAAAAAATAAGATAATTGAATTTAGATAGATAGAGGTGGGCAAATAACGGTCAAAAATGGTTAAAATGTCTGAATGACTGCCGAAGAATAAAGAAAATAAATCATTAAAACTCTCAAGCATGTAATTATTTACATGGAAACGATATAAAGTAATTATATACAAAAGGAAATATATTATATGTCCGTATTGTATATTTGGATTTTAATTTCATTCAATTGTTCGATTATTAACAATTACACCGTTTGATCGGTCTGAATCGTTCAGCAAACTGATTAATCGGCCAAAAAATAGTTTATTACTAAAAAGAGAGAAGGGGGATGGTGGGAGATTCAAGATAAATAAAGATAATAAATTTCCTACCTTCTGGAAGTGATTTATTTAACATAAATGGTAGAAAAAAGGTGCAAATCTATTTAGGATGGATATAAGACAGGACCAGCAAAAAAACTCCAGGATGCTTAATGAAGTCGCAATGAGTCAAATTTGCTCCACCCTCAGACAAAGTTACATTATTAGGTGCCCAGAATTAGTTCTTTTTGGGTTATTTTTGTTAGAAATAATTATATTGAAAGCGAGAAGAAATGATAATTTTGAAAAATTATTATTAACTTTAATTATATCAGCATTAAGCTTATTTATTTTATATTTTCGAAATAATCCATTTTTAGAGTTACGGAACTATTTCAACTCTTAGAGAATTACGCTATCAAAGAAAAATTAATGAATATGAATTTTGAAAATTAAGGTCATTTAGAACGGAAATTGCGTACGACCTGTTGGTCACTTCTTCTATATAGTAATTCATTCTTTCTCTAAAGGATTTATGAAATATATTGCAATATTCTTTTTTTTTCTATAATCTATTCCTTTTACTTCTTCATCAAAGCCAGGTGCTGGTATTAGGGAAAGACAAATGTTAACCCAAAGAAAATAAGGTTAATACAGAACGTATCTCCATCAGAGTTCTACTCCCAGTAAAATAACTCCTTTGAGGGAGAATAATGTTAATAGAAGAAAGGCTTGAAATATCAAGATCCTGTTTTTTTTTGTAGGGTCCATGATTCAAAAAATTCATTAGGATTAGTCAATATAAACTAAGTGTCGGATTATTTTTTGATGATTCTTTTAAATTTAATGAATTTCTGGCAGTGGATAGAATCACGACCCAGCAATCAGGAGACGGGAAAAGTTCAAAAGTTTTCATCAATTTTTCAAAACATTATACCTTTAGCAGACAATAATATATCCATCTGCTAAGGAGAAAAAATATTGTTCTTATTCGTGTGGAAATTAATTATTATCTCTTTCTATAATGTCATATTAATTTGATTTTTTTTCGTGCCAAAGCATTCCTTCTTTCCTAATCATGAAATTCCTGGTCTCAACATCCACTTGTTTACTTTCAGTATTTTTTTTTTTCTATATTGGAGAAACCCCATAAGTCATATTTAAAAGTAATGCCAAGACAATAGTTGATTGAGCAGAAATAGAAGTTTTTTTTTTTTAAATCTTTTTCGGCATTTACATATATTGGGTTATAGGAAAGTAAAAATTGTTATTTTAAAATAATGTTAATCATAGATGTAAATTTTCTTTTTTTTTAGTTTTTCTAAGGCCATTTAAACTTGAAACAAAACATATGTATGTATTAAAATAAATACAAATTATCCAGGCAAATTTATTTATATCAATTAATATCCAATTGAAAAGTGAAATTAAAAATTATAGAAAATATTTTTTTTTTTTTCTTTTAAGTCTTTCTCGGCATCTGAGGCCATTTAGACTCCGTCCTTATTTAT
>JAAAKE020136059.1:0-13896 GCA_010014785.2 Anisolabis maritima
CTTTTCAGGATAAGGTTGTATACAATTGTCGAAACATTTTTTTTTTTAGTCTTTCTGGCATCTGAGACCTGATAAACTTTAAACAATTACAAATATATTTTAATAACGAGGCGTATTTTCCAGGGGTATTTTTTATTTACACAAATTGGTATCCAATTGGTATCCAAATGGTTTAAATAAAGAGAAATTGAAAATATATAAATATTTACTTATTTTGGCATCTGAGGCCATTTAGACTTTAAGAAATTCAATTATTTATTATTTTACGATACACATTATCCAGGCGTATTTATTTAGGCAAATTGGTATCCAATTAAAATAAATAAATCTTCATCGTAACTTTGTGGACCCCTAAAAATAAACTTTCCCATAAACTTACATTATATCGAAAATTATATAAATAGTTCTATAATAATGATCATTATACTTTCCTTAATTAGAAGCGATATCCTTTAAGGGTAAAAAAGACGAGAATAAAAAGAATTAAAAAAAGAAGCAATATCAACATTTGTTCAAATATGTATAATCTATATCTGTGCGCTTTATACGTGAATATATTAAAATCCGAAAGTTCTAAGTGTCTCCCCTTTGAACCTGCCATATCTCTCTCTTGGCGAATAAAAAACATCCAAAAGTTAAGAATTTAATTTATTTTTTCTCAAAACTACCTGCCTTTAGAAAATAATTTATTTTTAATTAACACACGAAGAATATGACATATCCTAAATCAAAGGGAGATAAAAAAAAGAGGAGAGGAAATCTCTCTTTTGATAAGGGACAACTGAAATGAAATGCCCATTACAAATTGGGCAGAAAAAAAACTAAAATTCAAACAAATAATATATTGTATTCGATAAATATATATATATATATATATATAAGAAAAGAAAATAGCGATGCTTCGAATGTTTTGGTTCATCGAATCCGTCATTTTCTTTTGAAAAATGAATCCGATGGTCTCAAGAGTCCAGCATATCTTTCGTTCGAATTTTTTTTTCTTTCCCTTCTCCTTCGTTAAATTCTAGTTATTTATTATACATTTGTTATTTTTTATATAACGATGTTATGTGCTAGTAATGTTTGCAATTTTCTTTTTGTTTTGAATAAATAAAGAGGAGAAAATATCAAAAAATAAACTTCCTTTAGTTTTTCTTTTAACGAATATGTTTGAAAATAAAATAATTCTCTATCAATTTGTCGACATATTCTAGTAGAGGGGGGGGGGACACTTTTGGCTGAACTTCAAATTATTAATGGGGTTCGTTTTCAAATTGCTTTTTGCACCATTGGATATATCTCTAAATCTTTATAAATGCCCAATTATACAAGAAATTGTTGAAATGGTTAGTTATTAGAATCTATTAAAAGAAACTTCAGGATTGGAGAAATGGAATGGGGCGAGGGTTGACAGTCCGCCAACTCTTCTGAAGGCTTGCTAAATAAACTTTAATATGATTATCTTAAAAAATTTGCAAAAGGAAACCAACTATGAACCAACTATTAATCGATAATGCTATTTCAAAATCATAAAATCATTTCTCTCTCTCTCCTCTATCACGTACATGCATAATCGGACTAAATTTAATTTGATTGTAAATGGGATTTTATAAATCTTTAAAATAAAAATAAATTTTTTTGGCATGAATCGTTATTTAACAAGGTTTTAATTAAATCTAGCTAACTTTCATTGACTATGCATATGATGAATGTAAACAGAGTAGCAGCATACCATACAAGCACGAACAAAAACATTTAATTCGAATTTATCTCATTCTATGCAATTGTATAACAAAAAGGACTAAAAAATTTTAAGTTCTACATTAATGATGGACCACCTGTTTTTATTTGTTATGTATATACACAAAATATACAAAATAGGGTAAAAGTAAGTAAATAATCATTTAATAATTAAAATATGCATTCATAAGTATAAGTAATAATCTATTTAATTCTTCATTTTTTTATATTTAGTTATTTTTTTAAATTTCTATGTTAAAAATAACCTCCTGCTTAGAAAGGTTACTCAGGTTCTCCTGGTTTTGTCTGATATTTTTTTTCTTAGGAATTTCAATCATTATTTGATTTTATTGATTTAGTAGCAAATTATTTACGCTCCATTTAATAAAACTTCAGTTCTGGGCTTTCCGCCAGACGATTGCAGCGTTGCCAATATTGTGCATTACAATGTAATGTTGTCCAATAATTTTTCCTTCTGTATATTTACTAATGGGCTCGAGTGATTTCTTTATTTTATATATTTTCCGCTGAGATCCGATGGTTTCTTTTCGATATAAGAACAAAATTTTATATTTAAACTAGGCATCCTCGACGCTAAGACTGCCATAGAGAGAGTAGAAGTACTGTAATGCAAGTCTTGATACAGACAACTCATCCATCTTCTTACCAAGCCTCTGAGAGTAAGAAATTTGGAAGCAATATAAAAATTTTTATACAATTTTTGATTCATTCTTTTTTTTTAGTAGCCAAATTTAAATGTCTAATTTTATCGTCTTTTAAGAATAAAATAACTTTTTCTTACTTTATATAGTTTGCTGGTATAGAGAAAAAAAAACCTTTGCAGCAGCTGAGAACTATAAATGAAAAAATAATGAGAATCCCTCTCATATAAGATGAATCCAAAATAAATATGCCTTATTTGTAACAAAAACACGAAAGAGAAAGCCTGTTCATTATTCTCTTTTTATATATAAAAGAATATAAGAGAATTTTATATCAAATACAGAAGGAAACGGTGATAGAATAACCCTAAAAAGCTCTCTCTTTTTCTCTATTAGAGCTTCTTTATTCTTATATAGGCTACTTAAAGATAAAAACATTTTAATATTTTATGTAAGCTATCATGATAATCGCGAAGATGACTTAAGAAGGGCATAGTTAATTCGTTAGGCCTTAAAGGTTAACTCATATTATTCAAACATGAAGTGAGGTTCAAGACTGTAGCGAGGAGCGGATAGGGGAGAGGGTTTTTAAGTCTCCTTCCCCTAAAATCTCAAAAAATAAAAAATCTGGTATAACTAAACGCACATCGCACAACTTTTTCTTACCTAAGAAAATATAATCCTTTAATGTCAATTTAAAACCAAAATAATCGATTTTGTTAGAATAGTTTAAGAATCAGAACGATTTCTATAGCCGTTTATTAGAACAAGGGCGCTAGACTACATCAGTAAAGTGTGCCCCAGACAATTTTAGGGGGAAGAAGAGTTCATAATTTTGAAAGATCGTCTAATAATTGCTTTCTCCCGATAGAGTTTAGGGAGAATGATATTGAAAGCTTTGTTTTATATTTTATTTAATGAAACTTTAGTTTTGAGTAGTGGAGGCGGGGAATGAAAGCCCGTAGACATCTGTGAAGAATATGATATCCGCCATATTTTCATATAAACACTATAGCTGGTAACGCCCGCTGAGTAGTTTAATTTACTTTGATATTGTTATCAGTGCCCTGTTTAAACTTAACTTCCCAAAATTACAAAAATCGGGAGGGAAGTTTTCCAATAAGGTTAGTAATTTTTTACTTTCTCTTACCTAAATGTAATATATATAGTGAGAAGGTATTGTAAATGCAAAAAAAAAAAATCGATGTCGAGATTTCATTGGAAATACACGTTATGAGGTCCCCTAAGACTAAAAAAAGGGTCTCGCAAAATGGTATGCTGTCAAAAACGATAAGAAGTTTGAGGCTGAAATTCTATTTTTAATCTGGGTACTCTCGTTGCATTCACCTCGAAGGGTTCTAGTGTTTTACTGATGTACTTCTTTAGTTTTTTTTTTTTTTTGATTTTCTCAAAATTTGCTCTAACAATTTTGATTAAAATTCATAAATCAATTATTTAATAAATGATCTTTGAAATCTATTAACCCTTAACCCCCTCAAAATTGTTTGAGCCCACCTTACTCTAAGATTTTTGTGATTTTATTTTATGATAATTATTTCTATGTTGTTCGACGGACCTGGCTGAATAAAAGAACAACAAAGATATTTGTTGATAAGCAAGACCAAGGAGCGCTGAATTTCGGATGGGTGGCCCTGAGGTACAAGGCCGTTGAACGCCCGCCGGAAGCAACTGATACTGATTTTCCTGAACAAATAATTGAATATTTATAGTCATAATAGCTTCAGCATCCAAAAATGATAAAATGAAAATAAAAAAAATCCCTTTTTACGGAATTGAATTGCCAATCTAATTAATTTCATTTTTTTTATAATTCTAATAATTGATTTAATCGAAAAATCTCTAAAAATAAAAGTTAAATAAAATTGTGAACTACCAAAAGGGTCGGGGACAAAACATCTGAACAGCACATAGCACCTTAGCTAAGAGAAAGTTGTGTGATGTGCCCCCATCACACCATATTTTTATATCCATTGCAGCATTCATTATAATGTTTCATAAATAAATTCATTTTAGTGGAACATGACTATTCACTTATAAAATAAATAGTTTTATAAACAACATAATATCATCCTTTGAAATATATATTATTTTCATTCATTTATTATTATTATTATGGTTACAATTTATTAAATACAGAAATTTAAACTCTCATTTCTCTTTTAGTCATTTTGTCTTTTATTTATTTTATATTTATGAAGAAGATAAAAGGTATTGTTAGAGAAATTGAAAGAACTTGTTTGACTTTATTTCCACTTAGAAATTTAGAACCATTTAGACAATTAATAATTAAATAAATATATTTTTCAACTTCCATGAGGATTATTTGAAAGATATTTATATTTTTTCATAATAACAACAACAACAACAATAATAATAATAATAATAATAATAATAATAATAATGTATTTTAAAAATTTAGTTTTTTATTTCAATAGAATTCTTAACCAACTCTAAACAATATCAGCAAAGAGTTTCTGACATCAAGGCTTACAAAGTACTCTACACAATCACAAAGAGAGACGCAAGTTACTTCCCTGCAGTAATTCGGCATCTAGACTCTTTTGAAGGGGCTAGATCCGTCTTTCTTCAATTCCTTACCGCATCTCGTCTCTCTAATATTCCGAAAATAACTCGATAATATTTGTGCACTTCATTTTCTTCTTTACGTCTCTGTGTGTCATAACCATGAAAGCTAGCACCCCGTAGATTAGACGTAGCGATTCGGAAGAGGGTCGGTCTATTGTTTCGAGAAATGCTGCCTTGAGCTAAAAGTTTAATTAATTAATTTACTAGGGATGTAATTTTTGAAATGTAAAACTCATGGCTTTCCCTTTTCCAATTCAACTTTAGCTTTTCTTTTAATTTCAAAACATTTTTTCGAAACTCCAC
This sequence comes from Anisolabis maritima, assembly GCA_010014785.2. Classification (NCBI taxonomy): domain Eukaryota; kingdom Metazoa; phylum Arthropoda; class Insecta; order Dermaptera; family Anisolabididae; genus Anisolabis; species Anisolabis maritima. Next base: position 5,310 of record JAAAKE020136059.1, read on the forward strand.
TCGATGAAAATTTCAAAACACATCCACACCTCGATATTTATGTTAACAAGAAGCTACACTTGATTTGAGCATCCCTGCTTTAAGATTTTTTCTAAACGATAAAAAAAAAAAAAAAAAATTGGCAATATATTTTTCTTTAAGACTTCTCTTTATATTTAAGTAGAAATATTTATAAAAGCACGATCAAAAGATCAGTTTAATTTAAGAAAAAACTCAACTCACAGTTGATTGCTTAATATTATCTGGAGATTTGATTTTAAATGTTATTTCATTTTATTTGATAAAAAAGCAACAAAGTTGCAACACTTTCCCACTGAATTTTAGTAATCGCTAATCATATCCTCGGTGAATATAAGATGTCCACTTTACAACCCTATCGTGTATGCATGTCATCTCGAGTTGATTTTTATTGTTATTTTTTAGGATTGTATAATTAATTGAATTTAAAATATTATATTGGCTACCAATTTTAATATAGATAAATAAAGACGGAGAATAAATGCCCCAGATACCAAAAAAGACTTAAAAAAAAATTTAAAAAAGTCAAAGGAATTAAATAAAATTTTAAAGAGCTTTCTGTCTATGTATGTTTGTTATCTTATACCTAATTTTTTTTGTTTTTTTTTAGAGTAAATTAGCTTCCAGGATTGTTGTCACAATTGATCAATGGCTGAAAACAAACGTTTTAATTATTATCACCGAGTTTCAATAGGTTTGGCTTAGCGGATGCTGAGAAAATCGTGGTGCGCGATAAATATTGGGGATCCGTTTTTATCACCCCCTGCAGAACGATTCGCTTCAAATTTGAACACCTTAGGCATTCCTATGGCTATAAAGTTAATAACTTTCATCGTTTTCAGATGAGATATAAGCCCAAATAAAAACTCACATATATATATACGGACATTAAGGTTTTTTTTTGCATTTTTGGAATCTTTTTGACCTGGAACATAAAGAAATTTTTTAAAATTTGTTTCATAATACTTTCCCCTACTATTATAATAGATACAATAATAGTGTGGGAAAGTAAAAGCCTATTTACTAAAAAATAATAAATTGTAAATTGAGAGTGCAAGAATATTCACATCAAAAATTTTTTATTAGAAAGGAATTATTTTTAATATAGTTATTATTAAAAATAATATAATTATAATTAAAATTAACTATATTCGAACTATAATTCTATAATTATAATTCGAATGATGAAAATTTGTATGGCCACTCCATCGTGGAACTGATTTGGATCAAAGGGGGTTTTCAGCCCTTGAAATCAGATTAGTTAGATGGAAATCATTTCCAAAATTAAAATATGAATTTATTTATGTAAGCCCTTTTAATAATATTCAAAATTTTATGACGGGCATATTACATACATTTTATATACTCAAACACATAGCAATCTATAATTCTCTTACTAGGATAATTATATCGTAAATAAATATAATTAAATTGTTTAATTTATGGCCATAGATGCCTAAAACATTAAAAAAATTCCCTTGGGTTCTGACAGTTTAAGATCTAATAGAAATTATTTTTTAAAGAAGTTCCCAGAAATATTTTAATTAATAGCAGATCAATCTTATAGAGAAACAATTTTTATCGCTTCTTGAGCACTATTCATGTAAAATACGAACTAAACATCCAGAGATGTTCGGCTCAACTCATAACAAATAAGATGGATTTTTTTCCTTAGTAAGCTTAGCGGCCCTGACCGAAAAGTAACAGCCATTAAGTACTTTGTTGTTAAACAAGGTCAAACAATGAAGAACGCGAATGTAGTCCCTGGAAGTAATCTATAATAAGGAGTAATAAGCAATCTATAATAGGGTCGCTTTAATAATTGATTTTCTAATTTAATTTTTGAAATAGAAAATAAACCCTCGAATAAATCCTACAGATAAAACAATATTCGAGTTTTAATGATAAAATGATATGCTTTTAAACACAAAACAATTGTGAGTGAATTTAGCTTATTCTGTAAACCAGCTTAGATGACACCAAAAAATAAAAAGTTCCATTTTGAATATATCCATGGATGAAGAGAAAAAATAGTGAGTGAGAGGTATTAAGCCCTACATGTAGTTTCATAACGCGTAATTGATTTAGTTTAGTATCGCTAGTATCAACTCAACTCGGGTCATATTCTCTCTAACAGAAACGCGATAAAACTTCCACATGCCCATTTGTTATACTATAAAAGGGTGTTTTGTTTATCAACTCTTAATTTTTTTTAAATTCAATTTTTATTTATGTTTTTCTCATCTATAAATAAAGAAACAATAGAATTGAGTGTTTGTAAATAAATATCAAGTTACGTACGTGATAATAATCAAAAGTTGGATGAGGCAACTCAAACACGTAAATAGATAACCCAGTTTCGAGTTCTCATATTTAGATTAGTTTTTGAAATTTATTATTATTTTATTAAAAAATTGTTGTCTATTCATATCAAATGAGTTATCTAAATTTTAATTTTAATCTACTGGATGTCATACATTCAGAATAAATAACTCTATAGCCAAGCACTATATTGAAAAGAGCACTAATAGTTTCTCTGTCCTATAGTAATATGATAATATTTTGTTAGAAAATTAAAATTTTTGTTACTTTTTCTTACCTATATATGTAATATATAGTGATCAAGTATTGCGATCGCAAACAAATCGATGTCAAGATTTCAACGAAAATACACTTTTTGAGACCCTGAGTCTTAAAAAAATCTGTCTGTGTATGTGAACATGATTTCTCAAAAAAGAAAAGCTGGCAGAGGCTGTAATTTTATATTTAAGCTAGCTATCCTCGCATGCATCTCGAAGCTTTTCAATTAAATCGGCCAATGGGTAGTAGTGTTTTACAGATGTACTTTTTTTAGTTTTTTCCAATTTTTTCAAGATTCGCTCAAACAATTTTGATTAAAATTAATAAAACAATTATTTATTAGATGATCTTTGAATTGTATATATTATCCCTAAATCCCCTTCCCCTCCAATTGTTTGGGTCCCACTTTATTCTTTTATGTTAAAGTTTTAGGTTTTTTGTGATTTTTTTTCTTAAACTACTCGAATTGGCTGTACTTTAAGGGGTTCAGCTGAGTTGTGAGAGTTGAGAAAGTTGTGTGATGTGCGTGTTCATGCCATATTTTTTCTCTCGTTTCTTCCATTTGTTTGCTACCTCAGGCGAGTCGCATCCATATTCAAGGAGAGGCCCCTACCCTATCCCCCCCTCCTCTTCAAAATAAAAAAAATCTTCACAGCCATCCACAGCCATTCTTATTACAAAATTAAACACAAAATTTCAATAAAAAACAAGGAAAGAAAATAAAAAGTTTAAATGAAAACTTTAATAAAAATCACTTGCAAATAGAAAGAAAAACTAATTCTAGAGAAAATTTAATTGATCCCCGTTTCCAAAAAAGAATACGCCACTATTCAAGATTTGTTAAAATTCCTTCTTCAACCTACCCTTCCTCATCTCCTTCCTTCAAAATCTTGAAGAGTAAATATTTTTTTTTTAATTTTGAGGATTGATTTTTGCACTGTCTTTGGAAGTGGACAGTGACTGTCAACTGAATGTGGAAGTGTATCTAAGAAATAATAAACTTCACCATATTGCCTCTCAATGAATGCTAAAGATCAATTGTTCTCCGGCTCTGACACAGACAACTTCAAACAATCGTTAACTCAAATTGTAAAGAGTATAATCTTACTCATTAAAATCTTACAATGTAAATTATCGTTTGATCATGAAGATAAATTAACAACGAGATCATTTATAATTGACAAATTTATTTTATTTTTAACCTCATAAATAAATAAAAGTATTTTTTTTTTTCAAATTAATTAAATATTATAATTCTATTATGGAGGCGATGATAAAAAATATGATTTATTCATTTAATAATTAAAATTTTTTACTATCTCAGAATGTTTTAATTTATAAAAGATCATTCAACTGAAATATCATAAAGAATATAATAGTATAATTTACTCATATATAGTCAAATTCAATTTTTTCGAGTCATATATTTTAGAAATGTTTTATGATTTTAAGCTACATTTCATTTTATAGTGAAATTCTCAAGTGAGTTTTAAATCGGTTATAATAAAAAGATGAATTACAAGAAAGAATACATTGGACCGAATTTAATTAAATTAATAAGGTATTTTTTCTTTTAATTTGGATCTGTCAAAACCATGAGTGTAAAAAGAGAATTAAAATTTTTTTAAAATAATTTGTGTAGAAACTGAAGCGAAGCGTGGTAAGGAAGCCGACACTCTAAAGCAGTGGTTCTTAACCTTTTCATACTCATAACCCCTAAATTTCTTAAAAATATTCTTTTTCCCCTTTGGAACCTCTCGGTTACGAACCACTGTACCGATATGATGCGCAGGCTTTGCAACTAATTTTATTTTATTTAATGTCATAGGATGAAAAAATCTTGGCAGTCTTTCTGGGGAAATTTTTTGCTTAAAGTACTCTAGAATGGAGTTAATATTTTGCAAATGCCCTGGTAATAGTTAGCTATCCAGAAGCAATATACTTTTGAAGAAGGGAGAGGAATAGGCGAGTTATCAATTTTCATCAGCCAACAAAAATAAATGTAAACAGTTGAATATTGAAAAAAGAAGTTGATATTGAAAAAAAAATCTGCAAATTATTTATTTATTTATTTAAATATTTAATATTTTTTCAATTAATTTTTTATAAAATATTTGTAAAATGAACAGTTGTATAGGTATTTTATATGGTATAGGATTGATCAAATATTATTTATTTATATTTACTCAAAAAAACCTAGAATATGAGGCGAGTCAGAGTGTATTTGCAAATATTATATTGCAATAATTAGCGACATTTATGCACATATATGTTTTCGTAAGAAATTATATTAAAATAATCTTTTTTTCCAATTACATTAATAGCCAGCTCTATTTGTATAAAAGTTGTATATTAGGATTACATAAAAAATAAAATAAAATAATTTTAAAATTATTAAATTTATAAAAATAAACGCGATGCAATTAAAAATTCTAAAATTGCCTCGAAGTCTCGGTTCCCCGAATGCAGCTATTAAAAAGGATATCAGAGTCTCCATCCTTGGAGTAAAAGGACCTTTTAATTTGATGTCTTGATAAAGATCTTAGGGCAGCCCAAATAAATATGATTCATCATTGCCTTTGATTCCTATTTGGGAGAGACACCAAAGAAATTCACTTTTCTTACTGCTCTTTTGAGTCTGTCTGTCTTTATTTTTTTCATTATTTATATTTCAAAAAGTTATTCTAAGTTAAATTATAAATAATTTTTGTTATATACATTACATTTCATTGAACATCTCAAAGATAAGAGAGTGATATATGAATTTTAATCAAAATCTTTGGAGCAGATTTTGATAAAATAAAAAATAAGAGAAATTAATAATCGGAAAGCGACATCAACATATTTTTCAATTCTTTGACTATTTTTCTGGATTGAAAACGTTATTTATATTTATTTCTTTTCATTTAAAGCAAGAATCAAAATTTTTTATTCCATAAGAAATACAATCAGAGACGCAATCATGAAAGTATTTCTTTTATTTATTTTAATATGATTATAACACAATCAGAAGAGGAAAATTTCAAATATTTTTTTAAAAATGAAATAAAAAGAGCACAACATTTATTTGTTAAAAATTTTATGTTTATGACCTTTTTCACCACCCTGCGCATATTAAACACCCTATTATCATGTTTATTAAAATCATTATCATTTTTTTTAATAGCAAATTTTTTTACGTCATCATTTCAGACAATTTAATCATCCAATCGAGCACACAAAATTGGTCCTTAAATTCAAAATTAAGATGAACCAAACATCATTTTTATAGTTTAATAATCTTTTTTTTTATAAAACATTAATTCTTCTATAAATGAACTGAATTTAATTAAAATTGCGGCCTTGTTTACTTGTTTTTTTTTTTTAATGAATAATGATCGTGATATGTTAATTTAATTTTTTTTGTTTATATCTTAGATCTTCAAGAAGAGATTATTATGATCACGATCCTTCACCCAAAAGGAAGGGTTTTGATAGAGTTGTTGTGTGTTGCTTCGCCCAGGCGTTGCTTGTTGACGTGCTGTGGATAGAGGAGAGTCTTCGTTCTCGGGGGTTTAAATGATACACAGCCCAAGTTGAGCAATCTGCCAAAAGAAAACGCAAGCCTAGGACATTCCGTAGACTGTGCGAAGAAGACTAGGCGGCGAAGCTAACAATTAATAACAGAGTAACGAACAGCAAGCTGACTCCAACAGCCAGACATAACAAAAGGCATTAATAAACGAACTTGTAGATTAATTTCGAATGTGGAATTTATTATAACTGAGTTGCTGGGCCGTGCAGCTGGTTTTCATATGATATGCCGAGTGCGCTGTTTATTATCGAGGTACTTTCGGAACCTTAGATATATTAAATCCTGTTTAAAATATTGTCAACAAAAAGTTCCCCCATCAAGAGTCTCCCGAAATACTCACCTAATCACAAGAGAGATTATACCGTTTTCGTTGCTTCCCCGCTTGCTAGATCGTTTAGACACGACTTCGCCTTTCACTATTTCCTTACCGCCTTTCTTACGTTCTGAAATTAAGTCAATCTTTCCTAACTAAATCTACCGATTATTTTATTTATACTTTCTAAAGTAGCGATTCTCAACTTTTTTCATTCGCGGTATTAAAATTTTTCCGCGGATTCCTAAGGTAAAAAATTAAAGAAAATATTTTGCAAAATAAATATATAAACTTTTACAAAAAAATTATATATATATGAAGCGTTCGGGATTTAAAATAAATTAATAATAAACTATATTAATGCTAAAAACTTAATTGAAATTAAAGTTCTTGTAATAGTGTTATTTCTTTGCGGACCAGTACCAGTCCGGGGACCACAAGGGTCCAGCTGGCAGGGTAGAGCCGGAAAGAAACGAGTGCGAGATAATCTCATCTTATGAGTGGAAGGAGAGTCTTGATGGAAGATTTTTGCTGACAGTATTTAGAGTAGGGTAAAGATTTCTAAGATTCCGAGAATGCCTACTATACATATATCATTTAAAAAATTTATTACAAAAGTATTGATTTGAATATGAAAAAAGCTAAATATACTATCCCCTCTCAAATGTATAATTGGACAACTTAAATCTTTTGGTTAATTAGAAGACTCACATGAAATTCGAATATAATAAATTTAATAATAGGTAAAATATTATACATTTTGATGATTTTGAATTTCATATAACTCACCCAATTATCCATTAAAACCAAACAAAGGTTTCAGTTTTTCCAATTACATTTTTTTTGGGGGCAGGGGGGGGGGGAGAGGGAGGGATAGTATATAGTTCATCTCTTTATGCTATAAAAGTGAATTTATTTTCTTTGGATTTTTTTATTATTATATTATTCCTCAGAAAGGATCTAACAAAAATAACAATGAAACCTTAGAAATTTGATGTGTGATTCTCAACTCGAAAGTAAATTTGTTTTCCTTTATTATAAAAAAAAAGGAAAAAAATTTTTCCTTTTAAACCAGAAGTGTGTTTATTATTTAAAAAAAAGAAGAGAGCCAGAGCCTGCATGAGGAAGAAAGAAAACCCACATTATTTAAGTATGCAAATATGCAAAATTTCTAAAAAAAAAAAAAAAAAGGTAGAAATTTCTTTTATGCTCTTTCTTTTAATTTTCTCTCTTTCCAAAAGTTTAATTCGCTAGCTACCTACAAAGCATAGATCTTAAATAAACGGCAAAAACACTCTTTAAGTGAAATGTCTCTATCAACAATTATTTAAAAGAAAGGCTCTTCTTCATCAGAGGTAAAACTTATTTAAACAGACGTAACCCCAGGAAAAGTTTAACTCTCGGCCTCACTATTAAATTTGTATATTATGAATTTAAACAAATATTAAAAAAAAAAAAAAAAAACTCAATAAAGAATGTATAGCTTAAGCTCTTATGATGAGTTCTAAACCATTCGAATGTTAATAATTAAATTTTAATATTGCTTTAAATGGAAAGCTTATTTTATTTCATATATATATATATATATATATATATATATTAATATATATTACATTTCATATAAGTGCAATTAAAACGTTTTAGCGCGTTTTGCCTCTCTATTTTGCCATTTACCCGCTTGCCGAATGAAATTAGGTTCCTCTTTCTCTCATTCCGACTTTGAAATTTCTAAAAGAGATAGAGTTTTTTTTTACTTGACTCCGAGGGTGTTTTGTGGTTTTTGGAATTAGTTCGTTAACAACACGAGAGATTCATTTTTTTTTCTTTCTCTTTTGTAAATTGTCCTTCTGATAATACCTGCATCGTGTTAAGTATTCAAAAATGGAAATTCATGGAAATGTATATAAAAAAATTTCTATTGCATTTGAATTTTAAAAAGAGAAAAGGAGAGTGTTTTCATGAGAAGGGTAATTTCGAACACACTTCGAATATTAACAAACACTCAATTAACTAGTAAATCTGCGCCCCTGTCCCTTGAAGTAGACAAGGCTCTGGTTTTATAATTTAATCATTCAAGTTAAGAAATTAAAGTATTGCTTTTC
>JAAAKE020136070.1:0-13896 GCA_010014785.2 Anisolabis maritima
GAAGTTAGCTACATATTAGACTGCTTGAAGTTTCGTGACGACAAAAACCGAACGGACTTTTTGGCCAACCCAATATTGCTATCGCCAAAAAAAATCAATGTCGAGATTTCAACGGAAATACACGTTTTGAGTTCCTCTGAGTTTATAAAAATGGGTCCCACAAAATCGTATGTCTGTCTGTGTGTCTGTGAACAAGCTTTTTCAAAAAAGGCTGAAATTTTATATTTATACCCACGTTGCTTGTGCCTCGAAACTTTTCAATAAAAAAATGCTAGTACTCAAGTACTGATGTACTTTTTTAGTTTTTTTTTTTCGATTTTCTCAAAATTCGTTCTAACGATTTTGATTAAATTAACTGTACATATAATAAATTAAATAATCTTTAAGATGTATTAATCATTTTCCACCTCGAAATAGTGTGGGGCACTCAAATTTGGATTTTAAGTAACCCTTAGAAAACATAGGAAGGCCCGTTGCCATGGCAACAAAATATAAATATTTTTAATTTTTTATCTTCATTAAGAAACGAGATTTAATTGCCAATTTAATTTAATTTAATTTAATTTTTTTTTCTAATTTTAATAATTGATTAATTCATACAAACGAAAAATCTCTAAATAAAATTGTGAACCAGCTACCCAAAAAATCCGGTGTGATCTTTTGGGTAAAAGAAAGTTGTCTGATGTGCGACCGTCACCAGAGATTTTTTTTTTTTTTAAATAAATCCGCACCCACTCAACAGATTATTATGAATATTGGTCCAGGGGTGAAGGGAACCAAAAGATTCAAACGGTGAATACTGATAAAAATGGTGGTGTGCAATAAATATTAGGGGGCTTTTTTTACCGCATCCTGCTAACCGATTTGCTTCAAATTTTAATTTCTTCTTATGCACTTCTAGTGTTGGAAAGTTCTATCCTTTTCTGATTAGTGGTTCCAGAGATATAAGCCAAAATAAAAGTTACACTCATATAAAATTGTTTTTGCATTTTGACTTGAAATAAAAATTAAATACGTTCTATGTTAACTTTTCTCTTGTATTTAGAATGCGAATGGCCATTTTCCTCATAGAGCATAGCTCACGGTTGCCTGCTTCTCTCTTCTTTTTGAACTCTTATTGAGTTGGACGTTTAGGATTCAAACTCCCCTTGGGACCGAAACAGAAACCTCTCACTTGAGAAGATTGACGAAATTCTTTTATTTTTTGCGTTTGATTTCAGGTTGCCCGAAACGATCCTTGTGAATTCTGTCTCTGCCTTGACGGGGAGCTTTTTTGCTGGTGGCAAGATTGTCCAACTCCTGGGCCTTGCAAGAACAATTGTTGTAAGTAAGAATAATTATTACGTAATAAATGGACCAATTTTCTTTTGTTATACGTCATAAGAACTTAACCGCAGCTATTTCATTAAATATGGGGAGACATTTATTCCGAGGAAAAAACTACAATTAATTATACTAATACCATTATACTCAGCCTATGACTAAAAATAATATTAAGAATATTGTTTGACTCATTTCAAAAGTGACTGTGGAAAGGAGGGAATGTGACGTCACACGTCACACGTCACACCCCCGACCCACGGAGAAGAGGTAGAGATCTCGCTTCTCATTCCATTCGCATCCCGAACGACAAATATTCATTTAAATTATATTGGCTCTCAAGTAATTTAAATAAATATGGAGGGAGACTAAAACTTAAAAAAAATATCAATTAAAAGATTAACGATTTTTCTCCACACCAGACTTTTGTGTTTTATATCTGAATCTCCTTTATTAAATAAAATTGCTATGCCACTTCTCTCTTTTATTTAGAGTGTGAATGGCCATTTTCCTCATAGAGCATAGCTCACGTTTGCCTGCTTCTCTCTTCTTTTTGAACTCTTATTGAGTTGGACAGAAACATTATGAATTAAACAAGGAGAGCCATTATTATATAAATTACGGCCACGACATAAACAGCGCTCCAAATTCAGGAATTCAGGGAATTGTAGAAGTGAGGCAGGCAAGAAAAACATATTTAGAGTGTCTCTTTTTGGTCTAATGCGACTGTTGTGTTATAAGTTGGAGACGTTTCGGCTTTAATTTAAGAATGCCATCGTCATCAGCATTGGGCCAAAGTTGCAGATTTGTCAGTTTGTTGTGTACAAAGAATGCCTATAATATTAATATAAATACCAGTCCAGGCTTATCAATGCTACCGACCACTCTCTAATTATGACTCATTGTTTCATACTGATAATTAAAGCCGAAACGTCGTAAAACGCGAGAGGCTATCCACTTCTTCTTGTCTGTCATCCTGCAAAGATACCATCAATTTTGATGGCACCAATCTATTTTCTCTCGAATGAAATGAGCAACAATATTCAAATTGCACTTGATATCCTCCACAACAATAGGATTTACAAAGGCTTGTTGTGTGTGTGTTTTCCAGCAAGTGCCCCAATGCCGTCATCACTCTCCTCCTCATTAGCCACTCCAGTTCCCTCTTCACGGACGATGTCTACGACGACCACCACGGAACGATTTGAACCAGAGACGGTGACACCCAGTGAAGCCATCATGTCTAAGCCTACAGGTGTCACTGACACCGTCTGTCTCGTTATGGGTGAGCTGTCCTCTCCCAACTCCATCACAACTCTTCCCCATTTACTTCCAAAGAGGTTCTGGCTAGATTCGAATGGGAAGTGCTAAATCTCTCACAAGTAGAGGAGATCAAGTGATTTACATTTTGTATTTAGTTAGCAAATCAATACCTTCTGTTCAGGTATCCGAGTGTAACACCGTCCAGAAGGGCGTTCGCTTTCGCAACCCAAATGATTTTTTCATAAAAGTTGAGCAGTTTCTTTCAATTTAGGAAATAAAATCCTTTAATTTCCCGCATCGCATTGGTCTCTGGGTGTGAATTCCATTTATATTGATTGCTCTTTTACTTGTAAGTTTCGTAATTTGCGGATCTGGCCAAAGGAGAATTTGGCTACAACTCTCTAATATCATCAGAGGTGCTTTTATTATTTATCATGATATTAAATTAAATATCTATATAAATAAATAAATATGCCTGGATAATGGTATCGTAATTAAAATAAATATGTGCAAGTCTATATGGCCTCAGATGCCGAAAAGACGAAAAAGAAAAAAAAACAAATATTACTTTCTTGCGTCATCATTTTCTGCAATGACGGCTGGGTATTAAAACCAAATATCACAACTCAAATTAAACATGGAAGGAGAAATGCATGTGCATTAAATGTTGTTATCATTAGGCTTATATCCTCTTTATAATATTTTGTCAATAGCTTTCTGGGGTACGTGCTCTTTATTTTTTCTGTCTTAGGAGTACGTGATCAAAAATGTTTGGAGACTGGTTCAATATTAAATTAATATTAAAACTAAATATCCCAACAGATAAAAGCACCTCTAATGATATTAGAGAGTTGTAGCCAAATTATCCTTTGGCCAGATCCGCAAATTGCGAAACTTACAAGTAAAAAAGCAATCAATATAAATGGAATCCACACCCAGAGACCAATGCGATGCGGGAAATTAAAGGATTTTATTTCCTAAATTGAAAGCAACTCAACCTTTATGATCGAAATAAATCACTGTCTACCTGATGAAAAATGACAAAAAAATAGACAACAAAGTTGCAACACTTTCTCTTTTGGCCCCCTCGGGAAATATAAGATGGGACCCACGAGTCAAGTAGCAAATCATGTAGGTGATGTTGTTTGGGTAAATAAATATCTAATCATTAATTGGGTTTAAAAGAAACTCAAAGAGATTAAATTAAATTCCAATGTTTTTTTTTTTTTAATCTTTTCGGCATCTGAGACTTGAAACGATATACATTTATTTAAATTTTGATACACGTGATTCAGGTCTATGTTCTTTTTTTTGTTTTATTTTTTTGTAATAAATCCACTTCCACTGTTATGAAAATTCGTCCATGGATGAAGATCAACGTCTTAATTATTATCAGAGATTTTCAAAAAATTTGGCATAGTAAAAATCGAGTTGCATGATAAATTTTGTAGGTTCTTTTTTACCGCTCCCTGTGGAAGGATTCGCTTCCGTCTTAGGCACTCCTAGAGTCCTTTTTCGATGACTAATTCCCGAGATATAAGTCAAAAAACAAGCTTCACATGCACATATGCACATTAACATTTTTTTGCATTTTTGGAATCCTTTAAACTGAAACGTAACGAAATTTTTATAAAATTTTTCATGATCATAATACTTTCTCCTTATAATAGTGTGGGAAAGAAAAAAATCATTTAATGAGTTAGTCATTTTGGTTGCCTGCTTTGCATGTAAAACCAAATGAGGTACAAGTTGATACTTAGATGAACAAAATCCATAAATGACGTCATTAGAAAGAATTAAATCCGTAAATATGCCACTCCCATTTTTTTTTTCAAATTTTTAGCAATAAGTATTGGTCATAAACATAAATATTAGAGGCCAAAAACAAAACAAAAAAAAAAAAAGTAGAAATTCAATAACAATAAATTAAACTCCCAAGTCATAAAATCATAACGATATTCATCAATCATCTCTTTTTGTAAATACATACGCAGAGGACATAAAAAAAATTATATCGTTAAGAGCAGCTTTCCAATCCTCGCCTTGTCGATGGAAATTAAAATGAAATGGTCACCATCTCTCCATTCTAATTGCAACCACGTGAGAAGTTGCTTCGAGTTAATAGTTCATATAAGCTATAAGTTATGAGTTATGGACGTATAATGCTAATAGCCAACCGTTCGTCACGGAGTTAAGTAATTTCTGAAACTTTGAAATTTAAAAAGTGTTTGGAAAATAAAAATTATTAAAGGCTTAGCAAATTAGCTTGGTCTACGATCACAACGCTCCCAAGTGGACAATTTTAGAAGCTATTAGTTTCAAGAGATATTTTTAAATTTTTAAAATGCTTCTATTGATATTTGACATCTAAGGGCTTTTTTTTGCAATTATCCCCCTCCCCCTACCCCTCCTTGCCACAAAGACATAAAGGGAATTGAACAAGTTCAAAAAGTCAAAAGTATTCTCAGGTGACGATTGATGGATATTTTTAAAGTTATTTACGACGCTCTATCCTCAGCGGGCTAAAAATAATAAAAAATTTATTAGGGTGAGTTTACAAACAATTATTTTTAATAATCGGCCTAACAATGCATTTGTTGGTTTGGTCATAAAAGGAGAGAAGAAATATAAGGATGCAATCCTTTCTCAAGAACACCAATTGAAGCTATAATAAGTCTGCTCAGGATTTTAATGTTAAATTTTTTAAATAAATTTATTGATTACCTATTTTGAGGTCCTCGATGGGTAGGTCCAATCAAACACAAATACAAATTTAGAAATTACATAACTCAAAACAAACAAATACAAAAAATAAAAAAAAAATAAATAAAAACATAATTAAACATTGCGCATACCTGAACAGGAAGAATAAAAAAGAGTTGATTTTTTAAATTAAAGTTTATTTACCTCTTAAATAGATTAAGCGGCAAATGACCCGGATATTGTCCAAAAAGAAGAAGAGGGCCAAATGCTTGTTTGAAAAAAACAAATTATTTTATGGTGATGTAGTGAGAAAAATAAGCAAGGCTTTTATTTTATTCGTTGCCCTCTCGACTCTCTTCAGAGGCGGTGGCAAAACAAGCAAATTGTGTTTTTAGCGACAGCAATTGTGAAGGCAACGAATAAAGTAAAAGCCTTGTTTATTTTTCTGACTCCGCCCACAACTTAATTCAATAATTTTATATACAATTATTAATAAATATAAAATCATTTGTTATTTTCTTTTCTCTGCCAAAATATTATCTTTATCATATATAATATTTGGCATTGCACGCTCTCATAATAAAAACAATTCATTATTTCTATAAAGAACTCGGCCTGTTTCTCACCAGGTGAAATCCTCACGCTACATATTTTTTTGGTATACCTGGCAATTCTTCCTCCTTCTTTGGCATTATTCCATGCCATTCTGGGTTGGTGTTCCAAACGCAGAGAGGAAAGGAAACAGGTCTACCCTGACTCCTTTTTGTTTCGAATATCATATCTTGATATCTTGAACACTAACAGGCCTGCGATTGTTCGTCCTCATTGGGGCAGAGCAGGCGTTAAGCAAGACGATCAATGCCCTAAAAAAGGGCTGGCTAACCTCTCTTGGGTCACATATGAAGAAAAAAATTGTCTCCGTCACTCATAATATATGATTAAGATTCAAAATAAATAGAAGTTTATAAAAAGAATAAATAACAAACAACAATCAAATCCAAAGAGACTCAAACAATAATTAGCACAGAATTCAAGAGATGTAGAGAATATAAATAAAGCTATATTCATTTTTAGAGGTTAAGCAAAAAAGTAAATGATAAATCTCCAAGGCAATAATGCAAAATATTTTTTTAATAGGAACCGAATACGCACTCGGCGAGGTCCTCCCTCGGGATCCTGGTACTTGTCTGGAGTGTGTCTGTGGTGCTGAAGCTCGAGTCACGTGCGCTCCAAAGGACTGTGCACCTCGTGAAGACTACAGACGCAACTCGCTAGATATGTTCGATGTGGACACCTTCTAAAAAAAGAGCGATCAAAAGTAAGGACTGAGTTAAATGAAAACTTTATTATTATTATTATTATTATTATTCTCTCTCTCTCTCTCTCTCAGCAATCAATCTTTCATTTAGTATAGAATGAATCAAAGCCAAAGACAAGTGTTATAAATTGTAGATATTATATTATATTATATATATACAAACAAAAAATAAAATGTATTGTAAGAGGATTGATTATTCATTAGATAGAAAACAAACAAACAAATATATCACGATAATAAATGAAAATTTTAATTTTTAAATTTTTATTTTTTATATGAAAAAAAAAAGAATATAAATATATATCAGACCAAAAAGTTATTCTTTTTTTTTTTTAATAATAAACTTTTTTTTATCATCAGAAATAATAGATTTTTAAATATTAAGTTTCATCATTCATTTGGATTGCAAAATGTAACTAGTTTTTCCTAATTACCCCTTGATGACGTTTGGGCTTCCAGGTCAAGTCTTCGTCAGAAATATAAAATAAAATAAAAATTTTCCTATATTTATTTTTCTTAAAGATGTAAGTCAACTTAAAAATGTTCTAAATATTGATTTTTAAACATCACAGGTTATAAAGAAAACAGAGATGCAATGGGGAAACTGAAAGGGGGCGGAGCTCATGGCGGCAATTTTGGCTTACACTCCTAAAAATCTTGAGAAGAAAAAAGGGGGGCCCGGGTAAAAGTAGTAATTCAAAAATAATAAGAGAGCTTTCCTTTTATACTAAAATATATATAAGAATTAATAAACTCTTTTATTTTGAAGGGCACATTTTTTTTTTAATTTTAACGCTAATAACAAGAAATGGATCGTTTCTAAACATCTGGTCTGTGGTCTGGAATCAAATCTTGAAATTAACTCAACGAATGCATTATCGATAGCGAGGTTAGGGGATTAATTCGTTGTAGCCGATAAGGGGCAAATCAGACCTACACAAACAAAGAAAATTTGAACGAATCGGATGAAGGTCGATCACTGATCAGGGAATAAATAAAAGAGCATATAGCCAGCTAAATTATTATCAATGTCAACGTTTTGGAGAATAAACCTCACTCATCTTCAGGCCCTTTAAATAATTACAATCATTTTTAATAAAGTAATAAACGCATTACAAGTTGTTTGTAGCGAGAGAGGGTAGGCTTGCCTCCAAACAATCGTGCGATCAACAACGTTGAGAAATAATGGGAGAAAAAATAGGATCAGCTCCCACGTGAGAGTTACAAATTGTCATGTAATGTGTTTATATTAAAAAAATTGTAATTATTTAAAGACCCTGAAGATGGGTGGGGTTTAGCCCCCCGAAACCTCGACATAGCTAATGAATAATTTAGGCCTTTTATTTATATATTCCCAAATAAAATGTATAAATAATTTCCATCATTAGGAAAAAAGTTTTATTCTTTATAGCTCTGAGGATGGATTTGCCAAAAGCCGAAACATTAAAAACTAGCTGCATTTTGATTTGTTTCACTACAAAACTACAAAAATATCTCGTCAACTATTTGACTTTATCGAATATTATTAAAGAAATAAACAAAATTATTCGCTTTCTCTGATCTTTAATTTGAAATTCGATTTTTCCCAGAAGTTGACATACAAAATTTTGTTGCTCCCCGTCGAGCCTCAACTCACAACTTCATTATTTACTTACCAATTGGTCTGGTCATATATTTCGAGATTATAGAGAAAAACTAAAAAACTTTTTTTTTTTTCAATTATTATTTAAAAAAAAAAAAAAAAAAAAAAAAAAGAGTAAAAAGCAGAGCACAATGAATAATTTAACTTTTTTACGTTAAATAATTGATTCTTATCTAAAAAGAAAAAGTTTGCTATCATATGATATTCGTATACACCTCAGCTAGCGAGGTGCAAAAAATCGCTTTCGTTTAAAGTTGAAACAATGTGTGCGAGTGGGAGGGGGATCGAAGAGAGTTTAACACACACACACACACACACACACACACACTAAATAAATTGTAAATTAGAAAAGAGTGCTCTCGACAGAAGAAGACAAGGAGACGGGGGTATGTCGTTATATTTTTCCTTCTTGATGCTTAATGGGTTACAATGGACCAGGGGCTTAAAATTTTGGCATCGCGACCCCCTTAACCAAAAATAGGAATTATTTCATAATGTTATCCTATATACTCTCCCTTTGAAGAGCCTTTCAATGGAAACTTGAGAGGAGTTCTTGAGATTGCTTGATGGAGGCATTGAATTTTTTTGGGACGTACGGAATCAAACTCAAATTGTCTGAATCGAGAGACACCTGCATTGTTGGGTGGAAGGAAAGAAATTTTGTTCCACTGGAGATTAGTTTCAAAGTGATTGTTTGGAGACCGAGTGGTGGGGCGTGTTTTTGCTCTGCTCGAATTTTTTTTTTTTGCATATAAAATGAATAGTATACAGCTGACCCGGTCATTTTAAAATTTACAAATTTTAGAAAATTTTTTTTTATTACATGATACACTATTAACGAATACAATAATAACGACATGTGGGATATGTCATTCCGTTAAAACAAAATACTTCTAAATATTTTTTAAAAAATTTAATAGATTTTCTAATTTCTATTAGGAAACCGGACAAATTAATAATTAATCCGGACCATGAATCTAAAAACCGACCTGGTGGTAACACTGTGTGCGTGTGAGTGTGTGTGTGTGTGTTGGGGTTATGAATTGCCAAAAGAGAAAAGAGAGTGAGAAAACGTTTATCATCTCTCTCCCTCCCACACATACTGTTCAATTATGAAAAATGAACAAAAATGACAATATCATCGAATTTCATCATTAAATTCCTTCTCATATCTTAAAATAAAAAGAAAAACGGATATTTATACTTCAAAATAAAAAAAAAAAAATAGGGTAAAATTTATTAAACATATATATATATATATTATTATAAAAATTAAAAAAAAAAAAGGAAAATATATATATATACTCTTTTTAAGATGTTAGTGATTTTATGAAGAACATAATCATAGCAAATATCGAGGGACATTTAATTAATTTTGATATTTTACATATCACCACCCCTAATTATTAGATGGCGTATTCATTTTTGATTTTTGAAAAATCATCACAAGTAGAAATGAAAATAAATAATTAAATGTCCTCAAAATAAAAAAAAAAAAAAAAAAACGTAATAAAAATATATATTTATATATATACATTCTTTGAACTGTGATGTAAAATATTATATTATCTTTTAGAACAGTATTTAGTTGATTATTAGAAAATGAACAAATAGATAGATAGATAGATAGATGTATATAAATATATAAACGGTATGTCAGTCAATAGGACCTTTTGAAGAAAGAAAAAAAAAAATACATACATGGAGAAATTAACAATAAAAAAAATTGATTTTTAACACGTCACGTGTAAATATCCTTCCTCTCATTTAGGTCCACGTTATTGTTTTTATGTTTATGATCGAGAATAAAAAATCCCTTGACGTTTCTAACCATCCAATGGACCTTTTCATTCTTCATGACCTGAGAATAAAAAAATAAATATTTATTACAATTATTGGTTTCACTATTTCATTAGTTGATTACAAAATTAAATACATAAATGTGTTTGAATATTAATGTCTGTATTTAGCGTTGAGGTGAAGAGGAAATAGGCGCAGGCAGCCAAATGAAAAGCCCTCTTGAAAAACGAGACGTTTCGGATAAAATTTATTTATCCATCTTCAATTCCATAAGCAACATGGAAAGAGAGACTTTCATTTGGCTGCCTGCGCCTATTTACTCTTCAGATTACGAGATTTTTACAAAAACAAAATTCGCCTTGTTTTTTCATTCCTGAAGAATGTGCCATTAACGGATCCGAAACGTTAGAGAGCTTAAATTTTTCGCGTGTTTTCAATAAATTGGTTCAAAAAATTTTATTAATTAATTTGTTTTGAAAAAAGCAAAGAAAAAAAAGGGACGGATAATTATTGTTGTTACATTCGTAATAAAAAGACAAAAAACAACAACAAAATTTCTAATATGAGCAAATTTTTGATTCTCTTAACAAAAAAGAATGAGATATTATTTCTTCTTATTCCTTTTGAGACGAAAAAACAATCAATGATTTGATTTATAGATTAATATAAAATGTAAACAAATAATTTAACAATGGATTCCAAAGAGTAAATGAAAAAATAAACATTGCCGTTTTATTTTTTCTTGTTATTTTCTCCATATAGATATAAACATGGTCATCAAATTAGGATATTGTAATAATATTAATAAAAAACATAATGTTCATAGAGGCCTAAAACAAAATAATTACTCTCTCTTTCTCTCTCTCAAAACCAACCTAAGATTATATATCTAAACAAGTAATATGAATTTTTTTAAAAATCTAAACATACGTACCTATATTATGCTGATTATTAATTATTGTTTTTATTAGGCATATCAAAGTCCAAATTGAATTATGATTAGAAAAATTGTCTGCCAAATTCCTCTTCAGGCTCTTTTTTCATGTTCAATTCAGTCAGAGAAATTTTCTCAAATTCAAATTATTTTGAAATATGATATATTTTTTTTTTTTTTGTTTTATTAGAATTTATTTTTATTAATATTTAATTTTCTATTGAATATTAAAATAAAATACCTTTCTTGATTTCTTGATGTTTTGATACCAACTTAACAAAAAAGATGAAGCATTCGCCCCAACAGAAAGCAAACTTCGAGGCGAGCGAATCTCTTTCTCAATCGAGAACGCCAATATAATTGGTCCGTTACGAATTCCGTGTGAAATTTTTACAACCCTAATCGAGTACAAGGCAAGTTTTACTTCTGTTTCGATGTAAATGCAGGAAAAATTAAATTTTTTTTCTATTCAGGCAGTGAGCATCTGTTGTTAGCAGTGCATCAGTCATCATGCAAACATCAGTTATCGGTATCTAAGCAGTTAGAAAATTAAATGAGTTAAAAATTTAAAAAGAAAAAATATTTCACTACGCTGAAGATAGAAACTATATGTCTCAACTTTTAATTTTTACATTAAAAAGCCAATTAATTAAAAAAAATAAGGATGGAATCTAAATTACCTCAGGAGAAAAAGGCTTAAAAATCTTATGTAAGATTTACGTTTATATCTTCTTGCAGAGATGTTTTTTCATTTAAAATCGTTTTTTGAGTGTTATATTTCAAAAAAAAAAAAAAAATTTTATATCTGTTTATATACCAATAAATCTGGATGATGAAGTTTCTCTGATGTCAGAACAGGAAAAATACTTTTCAGTTTCTCGCACTATTAGACATAATAATAATGAGAAAGTATTATAATCGAAAAAATCAAAAATAAGGACCCCTAAAAATGCAAAAAAAAGATCATAAAGTGTATATGTATGTATTCGATTATATCTCTGGAACCACACATCTGAAAAGGATGAAACTATAAATTTATAGAACATAAGAATGAGGAAGAGTGAATCGGTCTCGCAATATTTATTTAGAATCACGATTTTATCAGCATCCCCTGGACCAAATCTTTTGAAACTTAAGACAATTGTCTATAGCTCTGGACCAAATTTCGTAACAATCCGTAGAGTGGAAAGGGATTTATTCTAAAAAAGAAGGTATAATCTTACGTCATTTGACTTTTTTCTTTTATTCTTGAGCTGGAAAGTTTCATAATTTATTTATTTTTCTGCATTACATCTATTAATTCAAATTTATATTTTTCCAAAAAAAAAAATAAATAAATAAATTGGTGAGCATTCTTTCTAATCAAATTAAAATTTGGACTTGGAATCTTTTTTTTTTTTTTTTTTTTTTTTTTTTTTTTTTTTTTTTTTTGAATTTGCTGATCTTATTATTAAAATTTTTTTTGAGAAAGAAGAGATGTAGATTAAAAATAAAATTCATTCAAATTAAGGGTCCACTTAAGAGTATAGGAAACAAAACAAAATAAAAATATTCATAGAGATAAGTTATGACTGTATTCGATGTAGAAGACGAAGATCAATTAAACAATCGACATTTCGGGCGTAAGTCATACTCTTCCCCAAGACCAGAAACTGTTAACAAAATAAAAAAAAAAAAATCAGCACACAACTCAAAACAAATGCTTTTATTCAAAATATTGTTAGAATATTTTATATATACCGATGTGTGTTTTTTAACTGTTTTTGGTCTTGAGGAAGAGTATGACTTGCGCCCGAAACGTCGATTCGAAATATAATTTTTCTTTCCTTCGCCTTCTACGAAATATTTATTTTTAACTAAAAAATTATAATCGGCAAATTCAAATTATTATTTATATTTATGTATGTGAATAGTTTACATATTAAGTTTTAGAAACACTTGATGACGTAAAAAAAAAAAATATTCCAATTAGGTCTATATGATATTCCTCCCCATTTCAAATATTCGCATTATTAATTTTATAATAAATACGGCTCTACGTGGATACTAGTCCAATAGTAATAATAACTTATTGAGTATTTTCTTATTTGGATTTGGTGTTGAGACGATGGATTTTATAAATGTGGGCCGAAAAAAAAGAAAAAGAACAAATAAAACATAAATGGGTTTGAGGAGATTTGCAACATAAGCATAAACATAAAAGACATTTATTCATAAATCATAACATAAATTCGGGTCTTAAACTGAATCATAGCACGCGGCTCAGAGAGACGGTCATCTCTACTAAAAGCGAGATTAAAATTGGCAACATAAGAATAAAGAGGAGGAATTTTATATTTTCATAAATTCCGTTCTAAAATGGGGCTAAATTTAATTAAATTAAATATTTCTTTCATTTTATTATTGAGAGTTTTCTTTATTTGACATTTGAGCAGGTGTTTCGGCAGACCATCATCAGAAACTAAAATAGAGCATAAGCATATATGCATATTATGTATATGTAAATGATAGAGTGGAGCTGAATTTAATATTATATGATGATCGATTAAAAAAAAGGCCAAAGAAGGTACCCCCCCCCCCCCCCGTTAAGGCTATTGACATTGTCAATGTTGATAACCTAGAAAGCCAAGGAATGTGAGTTCGGATCCCAGACAATCCGTTGAAAATTTCTTTATATCGTTTGGATACCAAATGATATAAATAAATATGACTGAATCATTAGTATCATAATTAAAATAAATGCATATCGTTCTGTAAGTCTATAAGGCCTCAGATGCCGAAGAGACTTAAATTATCTTGAATGTAAGGCTCTGTGGTCTGTCGAAACACCTGCACATCTTTCAAATAAAGAAACAATAATAAAAAGATTATTATTTTTTATAAAATACATACTTTCGACACTATCACCTGGTCCTT
>JAAAKE020136081.1:0-13894 GCA_010014785.2 Anisolabis maritima
ATTTATAGAAGGATGTATTAATTTAGAGACGACACAAATATCATCACGAATAGAGTAGTTACTAGGAGGTATTGAATTCCGAAATAACAAATTTATCCTTTTCAGTAAAGTGAATTTCATCCCAAGTGTTCAACATTTGGATTCCGAAACCCAATAAACTTCCAGATTAATAAATTATTTTAATCACTTAGAAGTATGAAAAATCATATTTTAACAATAAAGAAAAAGAAATTTTATCTTTATTGAATCATCTACTTACATCATCTTATCTTAATCATTTTTCTTTGCTAGATCATTATCTTTTGTGTTCTATTCATATCAAAGCTCAGCCGTTTAATATTAATATAGCCTGCTTGTTGATCCTTTGTTTGGAAATTTAATATTGATTAAAAATAATTTATTTATATTCTTTCTTGAAAATATATTTTATCTTTATATTCAAAAAATATTTGTTTCATAAAAAAATAAATAAATAAAAAGAGAATTTAGTTTATAAATGAATCCCATTTCCTTTTTATTAATAAAACTCGGGGTAATTAAAAAGCTCTGAAAAAATTAAAAAATGTATTTTGGCGTTAATCAGTGACGTGGCGTAACTAGCCCTCGACTCGGCGTTGGAGGGGGGGGGGCTCCATCCTTTTAGGGACCTTGCCTTGAGCTATAAGATTCAAATTTATTTAATCATTAGGGTAGAATATTTCGCTAAATATTCCGCACATGGTACGAAGCGTGGCCCCTTGTTCACTTAAATACAATAATTGCATATGATGAGCGTAAGTGTCGCATTGGAGTTCTACTTAAGTCATTGTTTTAATGTAAATATTTAGTTATCATCGAGATTGTCAAGTCAAATATACTATCCAATAATGCCTGTTCGTTTCATTTAAATAAACCTTAAGATTATTATTTATTTAATCAAATAAATGTTATTATTATTTTTTTAGTCAAATCTTCTTGCTACTGGGGCATCTGAATCAGAAATATTTATTTGGGATTTGAATAATATCACCACCCCAATGACACCAGGTGCTAAATCGACTTGTGGTGAAGATGTCGCATGCTTATCTTGGAATAAACAAGGTAATTTTTATTTTTGAATTGAATTGTTTATCATTTTTTTTCTATTTAACTGTGAAAATTTAATTGTATAAATTGCTAACGGTTCGGTAACTCATTTTGGGACCTTCTTCCTGTAACATTTTCAAATATTATTAACTCCATCATGACTGTAACCAGCTCAGGTCGTGGCCTCTCTTTTAGATATATTTATAATATAACATCTAAAGAAGGTTACAAAATGAGAAACCGAATCGTTAGTATTTTATCCAAATAAATTACCACTAGACATCGGATGTTTAGGCACTAAAAAAGACAAAAATTATTAAAAATAGGCAAAAAGGCATTTTAAAAAGAAAAAATTAATTTTAAAAAATATTTTTAATTTTTTTTTCCCTTTATTGAAGATTTTAGTGTAGACATTTTGTGTAAGAATAAAAAAACAACTTTTAATATATAGAAATACTAAATGAAATATAAAATGATAAGGCAATCTTTTGCATTCTCTTAATTATAAGTAATTAAGTAATTCTTTTTCGGGTTTTAAAAGAAATGAAAGAAATAAATATTTAAATATATTATATATTTCTATATAAATTTTTAAATCTATATATATTTAATTTAGTTGTATGTATGTATGTGTGTGTGTGTGAATGTATGTATGTATGTTCCAGCATAACTCTGGAACGCCTGGAGCAATTTCAACCAAACTCACAAACAAATGACTTACAATCTGAAAAAAATACTCTCTGGGTAGGATACTCCTGTGCCCCTAGAGGTGGGGGTCGGAAAGAGGTGACATATAAAAATAATCGAAAATGACCGATATTAGTTATCGAATCTATAGTTTTCGAGGTCGCAGAGATGATGAAAGATAGGCAAAAAATGTTCCTCAGAAGAGACATGGGGTGTAGGGGGCTAAGCCCCTGCCTAGCTCCAGAGGCGGGCTATGCAGCTAGTAATATATATATATATTATGTTTTATATATTAAATGAAATTTCTTTTTATCTTATCGTCGAAAAATCGCAAAAAAGACGTATAATAGGTACTAACGTCGAAAAAGGCCCTAATAAAATGTGAAAAAGGCAAAAATGGCACAAAACTTTCGTTAGATAGCTTAATTTCTCGATATTCGCCAAGATATATTTTCAAATTTCTAATCATAAAAAATAGGCATTTGCCCAAAAATCCGAAGTCTAATTATCTATTCTATAAGATTATTTTTATATATAAACAACACACTGGCGCAGCCAGTGATTGGTTTAAGGGTTAAACCTCTCCTCCCTCCATTTATTATAATTTTTCAAATTTTTTTTTAATAACTACAAAATATTATTAAAAATTACAATTAGAATATATGGTAATGTATTATGTTTCTTGTTGATTTTTCTAAATTTAATATATAATATATTCCTCCATTCCTGAATCTTCCATCCTCAAAAAAAACTTCTGCCTGGGCCAGTGAATAGAAAATTGATTCTTGGACAGGGCATGTCACACACGCTTAGTCTCGAGTATAGAGTTGTGCTCTCCCTTATATATAGACCTATATCATCAATATTAAAACTTTCTTTTAATAGTTCAACATATTTTGGCATCAACTTTCACTCAAAGATGTGTCGTTTGGGATCTCCGGAAAAATGGACCAATTATTAATTTAAACGATTCATCATCAAGGGTATCTATTTATTTTATTATTAATTTTAATTAACAATATTAAAAATATTTACTTTTTTTTTATATAATATAGATTCGATGGAAAGTGGAAGCTTGGCATCCTGATGTTGCTACCCAACTTTGTCTTGCTTCTGAAGACGATCAAGCTCCTTTTATCCAACTTTGGGATCTTCGATTTGCGACATCTCCATTAAAAGTGATGGAAAAACATCAAAGGTTGCTATTCTATTAAAAAAAATTTCTTTGAAATTGGAGACTTATCCAAAACTACCATTTTGATCTTTTATGGATATCGTCTCTAACGAGAGGGGAAGAAATTTAATTTAGAGTAATTAAATCGTCAAGAAGAATAGGGGTTTGATATTTAACTCGTATGGGAGAGGAACGATCGTCATTTAGTTAGAAAACCAGAAGAAGAAGCCCCAAGAGTCAGACCTAAGATGAGATGGGTTGGTAATGTAAGAAGATCTAGAAGGGATAGGGGATAATAATTGGATAGAAGAGGCATAAGACAGTCAGGGTTGGTTGGACAGCGGTTGTTTCGGTGGTCGTGTGTTTCCGCACTCTTTAAATCCCCAATTATTATAATTGGGGACAAAATTACAACTGATAAGACTTTTTTTTATAAATTAATAATATTTATATTGATAAATGATTTTTTTTAATAATCATGTTTGACTATTTATATATTTTTATCTTATATAATTGGAACGAAAAAATAAACATAATAAAATATTTTAGCCTCTCGTTTTATAATATATGTTTATTTATATAGATGAAAAATAAACTCTTACTTAAATTTTGATAATCTCTTAATATTGAAAGAAAAAAACTTATAAAAATGAATAATAATACTTTCGTTGAAAATTTATTTTCTGATAGAAGAAATGTGTTGATATATGTTTAAAGACAATTTTTTATTTTTTATTTTAGGGGTGTTTTATCTATTTCATGGTGTCTTCAAGATCCTGATCTTATGATTAGTTCTGGAAAAGATAATAAAATTCTTTGCTGGAATCCTAATAGTAATATTGCCGTAAATATCCGTAATAAATTTGTTATTTTTAAATAACCATATATTTTTAACATTTCTCTATTTTTCAGGGTGGTGAAGTGGTATCTAGTATCTCAACAAGTAATCAATGGAGTTTTGATGTTTCTTGGTGTCCGAAAAATCCATCCTTAATCGCAAGCTCTAGTTTTGACGGACATGTTAGCATTTACTCGTTATTAGGAGGACAATCCCATGCACCGACTAATAATAAAGTTAGTATAGTATTTTTTATTTTAATATAATTTTTATATTTTATTCCAGATCTCTTTTGGATATAAATATAAATATTTACAAGAACCTAAATATTAAACAAATATTAATTTCAAAATTAAATAATTAAATATTTATTCCTTATATCTATTTAAAAAAGTTGCCACCACTGACACGTGAACGCCTCAGTTTTGAAGCGTAAACTCAAACGTCCCGGCGTTTAAATTTAATTCCAATAGTGGCTACTGTTTTAATACATATAAGGAATAAGTATTTCTAATTATATAATTTTTATGATGGAAATATAATTATTTAATTTGATACTATTTCAGATAGCGGATTCATTTCCTGGGATGACTCCATATTCCGAAGCCCTTCCTCCAAGTCAGCCACAAACTTCCACTGATTTAGCAATCGCTCCAAAATGGCTTAAAAAGCCAATTCGTGCAACTTTTGGGGTAATTATTTATATTAAGTCTAAAGCCTAGTGTATACTAGATAGAAAAGGACATTCATTGTAGCTGAAACTTGACTAAAATGTGGATCTATCCAATAAGTCAAGTAGATTAACAATATATGTAGAGTTGCAGTACTATTTAAATTACTGGAAACAGGTATTCAGTATTAAACTTTTAAACTTGTCATTTCGATTGAAAGGGCTTTGCATTTCCATTATTAAAGGTTATTAAAAAAATAAAAATTACATAAGTACTTCCATACATTAGTATTTCAAATGGTCGGAAACGTCGGCAGAGGCAAAAAATACACTGGGCCGAAAAAAGTCTTCGATCCCTTAATCTATTTTACGGCCTTCCTCCCACTTTTTTCTTAGAATTCCAAGAACTTTTAGAAAGTAGTGGTACTATCACTACAAAAAAAAAAAATATTTGATACTACTGGTTCCAGAATACTCCTAGTATTTTTATAAAGTGAACTGGTAACAGGTCTCTTAATGCATTTCCAACATAAATATTCAGTTGTTGCAAAAATAATGTCTGTTTTTGTTGTTATGTCAAACTTTAATGCATTTTTTACGAATAAAGTTTTGCCAAAATGTTGTCAAGTTATATATATTATTTTAAAGGGCATTACCTGCCCTATCTACCTGTGTTAAAAGTTTTACTTTTAACCACAGTTTACAGAAGTTGTTTATCTTTTGGTTACAGATAGAAAAAGCAGAAATTCGCGCAATTTTTTTGTATGAATTCAAATTAGGCACAAGACCGGCAGAAAAGAGCCGAAAAGTTAACCAGGCTTTTGGTGAGGGTACTGCTAATGAACGCCGTGGGTTCGAAAAATTTCGAAGAAGAAAACTTCCTGGACGAGGAGGGTCGGGGTCGGCCTGGCGCTGTCGATAATGAACAACTGAAACAAATTGTTGAAGCTGGTCCATCGAAAACGACTCGAGAACTTGCAGGAGAGCTGCAAGTTCACTATTCGACTATTGATCGCCATTTGCATGAGCTAGGAAAAGTGAAAAAGCTCGACACATGTGTTCCACATGAACTCACAGAAATGAACAAAAATCGTCGTTGTGAAATTTGCTCTTCCCTTCTTTTGCACACAAAAATGACCCATTTATTGATCGCATTGTGATCTGTGAAGAGAAATGGGTGCTCTACGATAACAGAAAACGTTCGGGTCAATGGTTGGACAAAGATGAAAAGCCGAAATACTTTCCTAAGCCAGATTTGCACCCGAAAAAGATCATGTTGACTGTATGGTGGTCTTGTGCAGGCTTAATCCACCACTATAACTTCTTAAAACCGGGTGAAACAATAACTGCCGAGAAATACAGTAGACAAATCGATTAAATGCTTGCAACATTGATAAACAAAAAACAACAGATTCTTTTTCATGATAACGCAAGTCCACATGTCGTACGGGTCACTCTGCATAAATTGAACGAACTTCGTTACAAAAGTCTGCCTCAACCGTCCTATTCGCCAGATCTCTCCCTGACTGATTTTCATTTGTTCGCACATTTAACGAACTTTCTACATGGGAGAGTGTTTAAAAACCAAACCGATGCCGAAATTGCGTTTAAAGATTTTATCAAATCTAGAGAATCGGACTTTTTCGTCAAAGGCATTAATAAGCTCTTATCACGTTGGCAAAAGTGTATAGATCAAAACGGTTCTTAGTTGGATTAAAACGGTTAACTAGAACTGGAGATATTTGTGTTTAAAGTTTTGCATTAAAAACGGACATTATTTTTGCAACAACCGAATATTTTTACTCAAATATTAGGACCCCTCTAATAATTTCTTTTACTTTCTTATATATTAATATACATACATGTTTTTTTTTTTTTTAGTTTGGAGGTAAATTGCTGAGTTTTGACTCTTGCACTGTGACGAGCCACGTATCAGGGGATCGTGTTATCAGGCCTATTTATATAAGTCAAGTTATCACTGAACCCGAATTAATTCAACATGTAAATCAACTGGAAGTTTGTCTTAAAGAATCCAAACTTGTCGAATACTGCCAAATGAAAGCCATTAGCTCACCAAATCCACATACCGAAAAATTATGGAATTTATTACGAGCCCATTTTACTAACAATCCAAAAACTGAAATGAAAAATATCTTAGGCTTCCAATATGATGAATTCAATAAAAAGGTAAAATAATATATTTATACTCTATTTAATATTTCTTTTTTGATAAAATTTTTTTTTAGCTCGAAGGAATTAATAACCATGATATAAATAATATTACTGAAGGTATTGGATCTTTGAATAGAGATGTATGTATTTTATTAAAAATATATAAATGTATTTACATATTATTTCATATCTAAGAAAATTATTATTATTTAGCCTCCAGATGGTGATACTATCCCGTCTTCAAATTATTCACGAAATAATGAAAATATTAATTCCGCCGATGAAGGTATGAAATATATTAAATGGATTCTAATAATTAAATGATCTCTAGGAGATAGCGCTCTTTAGTTCAGAAATTTAAAAATTTTACCTGGCTTTTTTAATTTATTTCAAACAGAAACTTCCCACTTTTCGGACGCAATGTTATCAAAAAGAGGGGAGAATATTGAATTTGGGCCACAAAAAAAAAGTGACATAATACCGAAATGAAGGGAACCCGATCCGGGAATATACCTACAAATGAAGATCAGATAAAATTTACATTCAGGCGGAGAAAAAAAGTATTTAGTGGGGAGAGGGGAGTAGTCTCAAGCCAGAAAATACCTCTAAAAAAAGCAGCTAAAATTTCGAGTCGGAGAAGAGCTCCAAGACAAAACAAAATTTAATAAAGAAGATTGCTATTCTTCCACCTCTTTAGGGGATGCCACATATCTTATTTAAGTTGAAAAACATTTATCTATAATATAAATAAAAATTTTTTTTTTTTTCTTAATTTTCACGGAAAATTATTTTTTTAGACGTAGCTGGCCTTATCTCTCATGCATTACTTTTTGGAAATATTCCTGCTGCTGTGGAATTATGTATTGAAAATAATAGATTTGCGGATGCTATTATTCTATCTTTAACCGGAGGAACTGAATTATATTTACAAACACAAAAAAAATATTTTCAAGTAAGTAAAAAAAATTCTATATTTTTAATTAAAACAATAATTATTATTAAATAAAACATTTTAGAGCGAGAATTATTATCCTTATCGCCGCTCCTAGCTTGTTTTATTTTTTTAATATTTGTAAGAATTATCAGATTATTTATATATATGCCTGAAATTCTTATATTGCTCCAGACACATGCTCATGTTTTTTTGACGATCAATATAACATTTTAAAATATTCCCTTAAGTCAACGTGGCACAAAGTTTTTAGCCCCATAATTTTGCAAAACGAGAAAAAATGCAAATCCCCAAACGAGAACTTTTTTTTGGTTTGTTCCAAGATCAATATTTAACCCTTTGAAACAATCAGACGCATGCAGGAGTCAAGCGCATGCTCATTAAATTTCTTTGACCATCAATAATGCTCTACACATGCTTTTGACTGGTTAAATTAATTGTTAATTTTCTCATAATTGCTTCAGGATGTATGCAAAGTTATTAAATTTTCCTAGAAATTAACTGCATTTGCATAATCTTCTCTGAAAACTTCATTAGATACCTAGACCAGCTGTTCTGACTGTGAGAGAGTAATTTAAGAAAGGAAACTAGGGTTAATATCATTTAGTTGGAATTTTCGTCGAATCTTTGCTTTTTTCTTTTTGAAATATGATGATTTGATGATGCCAAAAGAACGAATGTTTTTGAAATGGGTAATACTTGGGAGGTGAGAGACCTGCGACTTCCCCACTTCGCTTGCAGCTGGTTTAGAGAGTCTAGTGTAGGTAGCCATGGAGCTCTAGATATATTAAATATTTTTTCGTGGTAATAAAAATTTTTCATATTAAAATTTAAGGAAATTGCACTTTTTTTTGAAATACATCCATTCTTTTTACGCCATTCTATTATTTTATAAAAAATTTTCCGTCTTTTTATATTAGTATGCGATTCAATTAAAGCGTTTTATCTTAAGGGAATTGACAATCTGCCTTTGCCCACCGATTCATTTATTTACTAATCACTACTTATTAAACAAAATGCTAATCATTAAAAAAAATTTGTTTGTCTTTTAGAAAAATAAAGGTCAACTCTCTTCGTTAATAAGCGCTGTTGTAACTGAAGATTGGACAGATGTTTTAAATACATGGAATATTTCAAATTGGAGCCAAGCTCTTGCCGCCGCACTCACTTATATCGACCCGAAAGAATTCCCTCACTTTTGTGGTATTTAATTAATAAAAATAATAATAATTTCTTAAGGCATAATTTATATAAAAATTGATTTTTTTTTTTTTTTTTTTTAGAAAAATTGGGCACTAGATTAGAGAACGAAAATGATCCCACTCTTTCCTTAAATGCACAACTCTGTTATGTTTGTGCTGGAAATTTAACTAGACTTATTGATAATTATACTAAAATGTTTGAACCTAATACTCCGGGAAAATTGCAGGTATTTATTATTAATAAATAAAAAGTAAGTGATTATTTTCAAATTTTGAATTCATCTTTATCTTTGTTTATTTAGGATGTTGTTGAGCTAGCATTAATTCTTCGAAAGGCGATGGAAAAGCAAGGACGTACCGTCGAAATTTCTTCAAAGCTCAGCTCCCTACTTGTGCAATATGCTTCCCTCTTGGCTTCACAAGGCAATTTTGAAGCATCTCTTGTCTATTTAAATGATTGTCAAAATGTAAGATATTATATTAATATTATTAAAATTATTATTGTTAAATCACAAGCTTTCACTAATTTCCAATTCGCTAAATGTTCAATATAAAATAATAAAACTTTGGGATTATCATAGAAACTATACCTCTTCCAATTTTTAAAATTGGGGAATACACTACACACATCTAAATTTTTATTTAGTTAAATTGCGACGGATGATCAAAAATAATAATAAATAAAGAATTTAATTATTGATATTAATCCCATTTTAAGACCATTTTATAAAAAATTGTGCGAAGAGCTAAATACATGTATATTTTTAGTTTGAATGGTGCGGATCAATGTTTTTGGAACGCACCTACCTTGACGTCTGGACTTAATATGCTTGGACACGAGTTAAATGCATTCCAAAAACATTAACTTTTCTATTTGGACTGAAAACATATCATTCATACCTCGATATACGGTCTAGGTGCGTTCCAAGAAATTCGGCCGTAAAACTAAAAACTAAAGGCCGTATTATGAATCGTTACTGCGGCGAGAGGCTCGACCGGCATAGAATATACACAGGGGATTTCCCGACCTTTTGGCCGGATATCGAAAAATTATAGGTCGTAAATCTAAATTTAGATATAATTACACATGGCCAATAGAGGTCAATGCTCTATAAAGAGGGGCCGTATAGTGAGGTATGGGTGTATTTTTAATAAAATGGTCTTAAAATTCATGAGATTGATATTAATATTATTTATCGAAAATTTTTTAAATTAAAAATTCATTCATTTAATGTATATTTTGTTTTTATGTTTAGGATGAAATAATCGCTTTAAAGGAAAGACTTCTTCGTTCACTTGGATATATTTCTTCCAATACAACTACCCAAACAAATAAACAAGTATTTAATAACATACCACATTCAAACAATCCTTTCTCATATCAGACTCAACAAGATATTCAATCAACATATAATGCACAACAATATTCTAACTATCCATCACTTAAATCGTGCTTCAACTTCAACCCTTCCGTTTATCCAGCTGGTGATCAAAATATGAACACAGTGAATACATCAAAACAATCCCCTTATATGCCAACATTAACACCGCCAATTGCAATGAACAAACCATCTTTTAATCCAATGGCACCGACATCGATGGCTCCTCCGCCACCGCTGCAGCATTCAACTCTTGCACCGATTCCATCTAATCCAACTGTTGCTCCAAACAAACCGCTTAATGTATCGGTCAGCCAATATAACAATCAGACAACTCAATACCAAAATGCAAGACCATCAACTCCACATTCAGGTGAAATATTTGACATATGGATAAATAATGCACTTGTTCCAAGAGCAATTTCTTTGCTTAGTCAGTCAGGCGCATGCGCTTACGACGTATGCATTCATATTACTTTTGGAACAAAAATTAGCAATTAATTATTTTTTTTAATTTACCTGTATCTTCCTCCTTTTTAGGGATATCTAAAAACAAATACCTGATCGATCCTTCAGTTCAAACGAATAATGCCAATATCAACTCATATACATCACCGCTCAACGCTCCATATAATAACACAATTCCCAATCCAACCTCTTCGCAACCTTCGCCTTCGTTGCCTAACGTCTCGGCTTATAACAATCCGAGATCTGAAGTCTACAATGCTTCAACAAGTGCGTATTTTAATTAAATTGATGAAGAAAAAAATCACATAAGAAAAATTAATTTAATTTTTTTCATACGAATGTGCATTTAGAAATTAACAGTTTTATTATTAATAAATAAAGTATATTTTTCTTTTAACGCTGATTTATTTGAATTAAATACAAAGTTTAAGACAGAGTAAGTTCTGTAGCCTTTTTCAGATACAAATCACAAAAACTTTTATTATCTAAAGTGAAGCGAGAAACAATACTAAAAAATTTTTTTTTCGTTAATATATAAATCGTTATATCGGTTGTTATTTTCCATGAGATCCATAGGCTTGCTGGGAATTGAACTCAGATTCTCCCACCAGTCTCGCCT
Organism: Anisolabis maritima; assembly: GCA_010014785.2. Lineage (NCBI taxonomy): Eukaryota > Metazoa > Arthropoda > Insecta > Dermaptera > Anisolabididae > Anisolabis > Anisolabis maritima. Next base: position 11,227 of record JAAAKE020136081.1, read on the forward strand.
CCCTTCAGATTGCAATCTAACACTCTCTGATTTGTACCTGAATAAGGCCACATGATGAGTGACTGAAACGTTATATTTAATACAAATAAACCACAGTTAAAACAAAAACATACTTTATTTATTAATAATATGCATTTAGTTTTAATTTTTCTTAAATAATAGAGTTAGTATAAATATGTCTATTAGGCCACGTCTACACCGGGCGGCGGAGACCACGCTAATACCCCTGATAGGTCAGAGAATCTGGGTTCAACCCCCAGGAAGCTTTCGGTCTAAGCCCTCATCAAAAATACTCATAATCACAATCGTATTTTAATATACATTAATGAAAATTTTTTTTTAGATACTAACTTTCCTAAAGGACCCGCATCTCTTCCCCAACTTGTAAATCCATCACTAGCTTGGAATGATCCTCCGGTTGTTAAAACTCAGGTAAATGCAATCAACTACTTATTTATAAATTTTTTATTAGTAGGGTATTTAGGTGTAGTATTTAAAAGAATTGTATTATAAAATTTGAATAATTTAAATTTTTACAAAATCTTTATTTTTTTGACATTAGTCAAATCGTCAAACGAATTCTCGTTTATTAGGAATTAATTCTATCGCCTTTTACTCGCCACTTATTGATTAAGCTAGCTTTTTTCAACCTGTGAGAGTGTGGGGGATGGGGGTAAAGATTGAATTAATTATTGAAACCAAAATAACAAAAGATACATTCTATTAACCAAAAAAAAAAAAAAGTTTTAAAAGTTCAACTATAAAAAAATGTAAAATGAATATACAATAAAAAAAATCAGAATCGGTCACTATTTAAAATTATAGGAGGCGCGGAAAAATTTTGTTGAGCAAAAGAAAGTTTAGAATGTTTTGATATTTCAACGATATATTAAATATAATATATATAGCTGGAGTAGGTAATTTAACAATGGAAAATGGATGAAGATTTGTATAAAGGAAAGGGAAAAGAGGAAAAAAGAGGGAATATTTAACATATGACATACTAGTACTGTAAATAAGTATATGTAAAATTAATTAAATTTTTTCAAGTCTTTCGGCATCTGGCCAAATAAGGCCTTAATTGGTAGCCAATATAATAAATAAATTTTTCTCGTTCAAGATGGGAAGTGAACTATTGACCCTTGGTAAATAAATAATAAATAAATAAATTTATTTACCACCTGCTTAGAAGCACAAGTTCTCGGTGGCTAGGTCCAATCAAAAACAAATTTATAAATTACATAACACAAAACGACAAACAATTAACAAAACAAATACAAGAAATAAAAATATATACTCATTAACAAATAATATATTCATTCATTTCTATCTAAAGAAAAAGATAAAAATATAATTAAACATTGCGCGCAATAACACATGATTAGCCATCCCGACATTCGCCTTAAGCTATAAAAGAAAACCTAACCTCTACCTCTGCGCCAAGAGATAGGACGTGTATATCCAAAAGAAAATGTTAAGACTCAAGCCGAGTTTTAAAAGCAATCATGTAAGCTTATAAGCTTAACAATAAATTAAAAAATAGTTGGAGTAGATAATTTTGAAGGTGAAAAATAAAAGATTCACACTAAGTATATTTTTCTTTTCCTCCTGCCCCTTCTATGCTATGATCTTGATTATGACTCTCCTCAGAGCTGTTGATAAATTAATTTTTTGGTCAATATTATATCACAATTATTAATAATAATATACTTGAAATTGTGATCGACAGCCCTTGAACTCCTACGATGGCCTTAATCAAGATCGCAACTTCAGCTTTACTACTTTATTTTTCATCACCTTTAACGTTCCAGATTTTAACTTTTATATCATGTCCACATCGAACGGAGTGCAGGTAGCGCTTCCGGTATTGACGGGAATATGCACATATACAGGGTGTCCTTAGACAATTTAAAAAAATTATAACTGAAGCACGAACGTCTAAAACATTTAAATAATAACAGTAATAAAATTTTTATATGTCAAAAGAAAATTTCTATCTGTGCTTCGTTCGTTGAACGATACTTACTTTCCATCCATGTTCTTAGCATTTCTACTTCATTTCTCTCTATAGGCAGTTCTCCTTTCCTTAAGAACAGTGATGTACTTTACTTTGGTGCGGAACACAGCCTCTTTCACATAAAAGTTAATGGGTGTTTATCTCGGAGGAACAAGTAGGCCACGAAATCAGGCCATCTCTTTCTATTCATTGATCGAGAAAATTTTTATTTAAAAATTTGCTAAAATTTTTTCCCCACTGAGGTGGTGCGGCCATCTTGCCTAAAGATAACATTCAGTGAAAAAAATTCTAAAACTAAAAACAAAGCAACTTTAAATTATTCAACGTTTTAAACAACAACTTTAATAATGGCTCAATATATATATATTATTGAGAAATATTATGCATACATCTTTATTTAATATTGCTGTAAATTTTTAAAATTGTCTAAAGACTTTCTGGACACCCTGTATATTCAACTTTGAGTATTTTTTATTTTCTTCTTTTCTCTGTTAACATTGCAATGCTTGTGAGATTAGCAGTTATCTTTTTTTTTATTATTATTAATTTAAATTATATATATTAAATTAATAATTAGAAAAAATTTTATTCTAATAAAATGTATTTATTTTGTTAGCTTGCGTTATATGATTATTATGTGAGTATATATAT
>JAAAKE020136103.1:0-13892 GCA_010014785.2 Anisolabis maritima
AGAAATGTATGCTCATTAACAAATAACATGTTCATACATTTCCATCGAAAGAAAAAAAAAATAAAAACATGATGAAATATTGCGCATAATAACACGTGACCAGGAGTACACGACGTATTAGCTATCCCGACATTCGCCTTAAGCTGTTAAGGAAAACCTGGCCAAAACCTTAACAAGGATGGTAATATAATACTATTAATATCTAATTCAAATGAAAATTATTTAACTAAAATAATTAAAAATTATTAGTATGTTGCGCCAGGGAATCGAACCCAGGACCTCCAGACGATTCGACCAAACTGACAAAACTCATTCATCCCCGGGATATATCTAGATAGTATGATAAAGTTACTCCCCCGTGGAAAATCTTTAAATAATAATTTTAAATAATAATAATAATAATAATAAATATTTTCGCGGCAAATATGCTCCCGCAAAAAATGAATGGTTCTTGGATCAAATCTGGGAGGCACTCAAGATGCCCAGTCAAAGCAATCATCTCATCTCGCAATCTCCTAACTTAAGCGATATATTAAATTATGAGTATTTGAAAACCACCCACCCCGTTTTTAATTAAAAACTTGATATGTGGTCTTAAATCTCCTTTGCGCGCCAGCCAATCGGTCATTCAAAGCACACCCAGCAGCAGAGGAAGTTATGACTGCCACTCTCTTTTTCATATCAAGAATTTCACAATTTAAATATTGCACGATATATAATAATATCTAGAAATCAACTCATTCGGTTATAGTGATCGATATTAGGAAGGGGAGAGATCAATCGATTAGAATGCGTCGACTCGTCCTCGGAATCGATGTCCTGTGTTCATGTCCCCATCAGGTCAGCAGAGTGACTCCATTCGTCACCTCGTGGTTCAAAGAAAAATTGAAAGTTAGAAGCCTAATCGCGATAGAATTTAAAGCAAGGTCGAATTTAATTCGCAAATATTTACATTTTAGAAAAGATGCCAAGATTTTTAATTTTATTTCGTTTTGTATCTGAGATATTTCATAATTAAAATTCCTTAGAATTGTTACAATTTTCCATTTCTAATAACAAAATTCTTTTATTTTATTTTTTAAAGTCTTTAGACTCATTTATTTATATTAATTGATAGCCAATATTATATGAATAAATTTTTGTCGCTCAGGCGACGGGAAGCGAAATACTGACCTTTGGTATGTGAGGCGAGATCTCTACTTCTAACCTCAATTATTAAGGGATATTTTTATTTTTCGCGCGACAGCTCAAAAACTATCATTTACATCAACAATCAAACCAAATGGTAAATTTCTCTCACCGAGTGGGAATTGTGATGCCACGCGTGGGACAGAATGAAGCGCGCCGTCATCAATTATACTGTAATTCAGTGAAGTTATGACTCTCGTTATGCTTTCAAAAATCTATAGATTTGAAATAGGATTTACCAAACTGTGTGGGTTGTGAAAAAATTTTAAAATATGACAAAAAATAATGCAGTGTCGGAAAATAAAAGATATACAACGTATTTCATTTTTTTTCTCTCTTTTTCGACTGCAAAAGCCATTTAAAGTTTTACAATTTACATATACATGGTTTGAAATGATCTATACTCTTTTTCCTCCTGAACCCATCCGAGGATCAGCAGTGTTTGACCTTGCTTAATAACAACGATCTTGTTGGCTCTTGCTCTTCTCTCCGGCCAGGCCCGCCGGCTATTTATTATTAACATACAAGCAAAATATATTTTTATACAGACAACAGAACAGAATGAATTTATTTTTATAAAATATATTTGATTTTCTTAGTACCTAATATTTATCTTTGTAATAATAAATATTAATGCTATTTTTTTTTTATTATTATTGATATTTATATCATTGTTTTAAGTTGTTAAGTAATTAAGTAATTATTTTTCTTTTTCCCCTTTTAAAGACATTACTCAGTTGAGTAACAAAAAAAATTTTTTTTTTTTAGAGTGATTCGAAATCCATAAAAGTTTTTTTGTTTTTTAATTGGTAGCCAATATCGAATCATTGCCCTGAGCCATAAAAGTTTGGGAACCCCTGATTTAGAGTACATTTGTTCTGGTGAAGTTGAAATTGAAAATCAACACAAAGTCTGCTTATACTTGTAAAAAGAACAAATAAAGATACCGAAACGAACGTTCTCACTACACATAGAAGTTGTACTGCGTGAAAGTTTCCAGAACTCTAAACGTATCCGAACCCAAAATACAGCAAATCCTCTTTCATTTTATACATTAAAGTGGCTCCATTTGCCTTTTGGTGAGATTATTATTACATATATATATATAATGTTTTAGAGATTAAATATAGATATCCAACCTCTACCTGCCATTAGTAAGTTAATCCCTCGTTCCAGATATATCGAGAGGGATAATATTAACCCCGCTGATGAAATAGGTTCAGGGCATAGGGTGTTTGTCAGCCGGCTCCCTTCCGCTTGTTTGAACAGATAAAAACCATTGGCCAAAGGAAGAGAAGGGGATAAATTGAATTTTTTTTTCGCTCTCTTTCTCTTGGCAATATCAAAACAAACCAAAGTGGCCATCAACGAGTATAAGAGCCATTTTTTTTTTTGGAGTGATCCAATCTCAAACTTAATATCCTCTATACATGTCAAAGTTTAATTTAATGAAGTTTAGTTTCTATGAATATCTAATATAATAAATAAAAAAGAGGCGAATTTGTCCTCACTTCTCATCGAGAGATTATAAGTGTTGACTTTGTTTGTCTTAAATTTGTAATTTACGGTAAAATAGAAAAAAGTTTTAGATCCTCTCACTCCCACTTCCGAATACTTTCCTTAAACTTTGTATATGAGAAAGTAATGAGGTTACTATTTTATAAAATTTAAGGAAAATTGCCCCCAGTGCATAGATTTCTAATTTATTTATGTCAATTGGTAAAAAAAGGGCAGTGGAAAGTGGGCTTTGTTGAACAGTTTAGTCCCTCCACAAACCAGAGTATAGATTGGTTGGAAATAAATGGCAATGAGTAGAGGTCCCCTGGATTTGAGGTGGGTCTCCAAGCACGAAAGCATCTCCGGTAATTAAACGGGGTTTTTCGATAGGTTATTCGGCTTATAGGGTCAAGATTAAATGAAAAGCATGTTAACTCTTACACCGGGTCCCTTTCACACCAACCCTAATGGGTGTGGCTGGAGTTCCTGAGTTCGACTCCCTGGGAGCTCACAATTTCATCAAAAAATGTCATTTTATCTCTTTTTTTTTTTGAACTTTCAGAAAATTTTATTTAAGTAAAAAGAAACATTTTCCGGGCGAGTTGGCTGTAGATTTTTAATTGGATGTTGCAAGACGAAATGACGCTGAGTCGCCAGGTGATTGAAATAAAAAATAACATCCTAATAACGATGTTTCGAGCGAACGACATGTTCATCTTCAGAGATAACAAAATTGTCATAAGAATACAGATGTTAGATGTTATACCTGTTTCTTGTCCGTATGTAATTTGGCAAACCAACCTATTTCCGTGGGATGGAAATGGTTGGGATGGTTAAGCTTTACCTTTTGTTTCTCTCCTCTGCTTCGCACTTTGTGATAGATTATACTATTACAACGTCGGTTAATTGTTGTGAAATGAATAGATATTAATTTGGTTTTTATTTTTGTAATTTCTGATGTAAGTGTTGACACGCCATTGCCATTGTCATCACCCCATTGGCTTAGAAGTGGGATCGTATGACCGGTTTCATTTACTCGACAGGAAATGATAAAAAATTGCACTAAATTACTAAGTTACTTCATATATATTGTCTCTGTATTCAATTAGTGATAACAAGTTATAAATGGGGAGCAACAAATAAGCTTATTAATGTTCACACGTAAACTTTAATTCATCAATTGAAGCCCAAATAAAAGATATTTCACTCGATACGTATTCGCCATTTTGGCCTTAATTAAAACTTTGTAGTCCAGAGCTCTTGAAATACAATTACAAAATGCCAAATTCGACATTAAAATTATTTTTTCTATGCAATGGGAATAATTTAGAAATTATCAATTTCAACTGCGCATCCGTGGTCCGATGATGAACAATGAATCGAAATGTAATGCCTACCAACGGCACAGACGGGACTTGGATTGAAAGACGACCTCTTTTGTTAATTTCATAAAAAAAAGTAAATGAATAATACACTCCTATCAAATTCTCCCTTTTTCTAAGAATCACATTGATTATTAAATTCCCCTCTAATATATCGAATTGATTAATATTTCCCCGTCCTATTAGTTATTATAATTTGATATAAGCCTTGTTAAAATATCCATTGTGAGTGATGACAAGAAATCGGCCGACTCGATGTTGTTGCAATTTATACAGCATACAGACATGTACATAACACATGCGCTTATGTACTCGTACATATATAAAAGCAGATAGCTAGAGGCTTCGTGATTAATCAGATGAAAGCCGGCTGGTATTATCATGCAGGCAGCCTTCTTGACAAATGGACCCAGCCATTGTGCGTAAAATAGATGATAACAACACCTGAACATCTCCATCTCTCCGTATCTTGTCTTTCTTTGTGTAACCTTTCCAAAATGTCCGAGGATGTCCGCAAATTTATATAAAAAAAAGAAAATTGGAGTTCGAAATAAATGACTCGATATCTATTCCGATCAGATTATTTATTTTTTCTCGTTAAAAGCATGCTGTGATCATCACTCTCCAGTTAGAAAACAATTATTTTGAAAAGCAAATGAGCCCTTATATTTATTTTATTTTTAAATTCTTCTCAAACTTCTAGATTCCTCAATGGGAGATATATATATTATAGACACTTTTAAACTTAACTAAGGGGGGGGGCGGGAGCCACCCCTAAGAGAGGAAAGAACCATGATAGAGGGTGAGTGCAATAAAAAAATTACATTATTTGAAAAACCTATATTGGTAATTTATAATAAAAACAATATAGAAATCTTTATTTCCCTTTACTGTCAGAAGTAAAACGTAATAGATACGGTAGATACCGCTTAATGCAACTCCGCCCTTAACATTTAATTAATTTTTCTCTAGGGGATTCCTTTTGCCTTGAAACAAAACGATGTGCATTCTTTTCTTGAATCACGCTTGTCTCGTGGCTTAGAGCTTATGCAAGAGTTGGGGGAGGGCATTCATCCAAAACATTCGCTCGTTCCGGCCTGACACACACACACACACACACATACAAAACATGCTTACCTTTTCCAAATATTTTTCTTGTCTTCTTATATATAATAAGATGAGAGTTAGAAACTTTTGTTTGGAAACTATTTTTTTATTAAAGATTTGTTGAAGAGAAATGAAGGGAAAACAAAATTCGCATTTCTTCCTTTGTTAAAGTCCAACTTCTCTCTCTACTCTCTTTTAAGGGATCAATTGCCCTTTGCAATAAGAAACTTATTTTTAGTATCTGACAGAAATACCACCACGTTGATGAAAATAAAAGAAAAACCAAATAAATCCAAGTAAATAATAGAATAAAATAAATTTATCACCTTTTGTGAATGCACACTAACAGAGATTAATATATCTTTAATTATAAAGATAAATATGAAAACATAATTTTTTTTTTTAAATTTAAATCTGCAATGATTGATATAAATGAAATAAATTTCTTATGGAGATAATTAAAAGCTCTAACTAGCCGACGTTTCGGAGGACCTTCCTTCTTCAGGATTAACCCCCTCTCTCTCTCTCTCTCTCATTCATTTTTTTTTTGCTAAATAACAAAATTGAGAATAAAATTGATGAAACAAGATGTGAAGCTAATAAAAGATTACTTTATGTCAATGATATTTAATTACGATGTTTCGGTGATTAGCTATCAACCATTTTTAGGATAAAGATTTTTTATCTCCTTCAAATTCTATAAAACTCTGCTACAAATTCTAAATATAAAGCTAAAGGTGGGATAAAACTTTTAAAGGAATAGAAATATGACGCTACTTACCATTGTATCAAATAAAGACACCGGAGTATCGTGATAAACGAACCGCGGCCTGCGGATGGCGGGACGTCTAATCCCTGAGTCGTCAATAATATATATAATAATTATATATTATTTTGAGTTTTATTCGTTTAACTCTTAAAATATATGAAAAGAAAATCAATCTTTCAAATTTACAAGAATTTATTGCAAATATTCGCTTCTAATTAGAAGTTAAATGAGGATTAAAATAAAATCAACAGCCGCACACGTTGTTCAAGATGCGAGTCGCTTTGCATGCTGACATTTTATATTCGCTTGACTTTCGTCCCAAGTATGTTATGTGCAATAGATTGAGATGGAGTGGAGAGAAATAAAGGCTGGTTTTCTTCTCCTGTTGTGGCGTGACAACTGCATAGCAAAGCGGAAGGGCCCTGGCTGCGTTAACTGGCAAAAAGTTCATAATATCAACAACACAGTGTAAATAGATAAATTTGTAATTAACTCGTGGGAATATCTTATCTCATTTCCTGATAGGATGTCTCTATTCGGTTTTCACTCTCAAGATAAAATTCGGCCCGTTGCTTTGGAGGGAGAAAAACACTAATGGAGAGATTATGTTCGGTTTTGAATCGGCTACTTCCGGAGAGTACCCTTATTAAAAAAAATCAATTTTTTCATATATATATATGATATACTGGTATGATTTTCAGCTTAATTGGAAACTCCTTCCCGCCAATTAGTCCGTTATATCGAGATTCTACTGTATTACTTCTTTTGTTACCTGTTAATGTAATGTGTATTATATATTTAATTTTTCTTCTTTTTTTTTTTATAATCATCAACAAGGGAGGGGGTCAATGCTTGCGGAAAGGCCCGACTTTTTTAACTACACCACTGATCTGCTGGCAATATTCACAATATTTTATTTAAAATTCATGAAAGTTTTTTTTTTTTATTCCTGGCTGATGGTTAGAGACCATCCCGCCATAAATATATATATATTATAAAGCATAATTGAAATAACAATTTAAAAATACATCATACAAAATCACAAATGAAACAAAAAAACAAAAAAAAATGTAAAAATTATTGTAAAAATCATAATTAAAAAAAGAAACATTGTAAAAAAAAAAACTGTAATAAATAAATAAAATACAAATCACAGAGTAATCTTGGTCACTGAGTAGAGGGTGTTGTTTTGTAGTCTGTTGGATTCTTCGGGGTTTCAAGGAATTGGGAAGTAAGGTTCGATGGATTTTTTAATGAGGGCTCGTTATTTTTTGAATTTAGGGCAAAACATGAAGAAATAACTGATTCTGGGGGAGAGATTGCGGAACAGGAACAAGAAAGATGTTCCATTTAAAAGTGAAGATGATTCCAAACTAGGACCGAAACTTTCGTATATTTGAATCAGATATAGCCTCACTCAGACTTATAGTCAATATTTAACAATTATTTTTGGAATATATTTTTTTGTTTGCGAATCAAATGCTTGGATGGAGATTCCCAGGCTCTCTGAGGTATCGGTGCGTTGTTTCCTTTGCACCTGACCAACGGACTCTCCACCACATCGCTCTCTATTTACTTACCTCCATACTCCGCGTTTACCCAATAAATTTAATGTGCGCCTTCAAGTTAGGCAACCAATACTCAGAGCTGTTTTTGTGGTTTCCTTTGCAGGGGGAATCACAAGAAAAATTTATTTTTGTTTTATTTTATTTTCTAATAATAGTGAAGGAATAGTGATGTATAGGAAAGAATTTTTTAAATTCGGGAATGACTGAAAAAAAAAAATAAAATTGAAATTTTGATTCTATTTCTTATACAATAAGAAGCTCATTTAAATATATTAAAATGATTTCCTTTCTTCACCATTATTATTCGCACGCTGCGGATTCGGCAGTGATAAAGTGAAACTTATTTTATACGATTTATGGACCCTTTTTACCTTGTCTTGAAGATTTTCAATAAAATCGGTTAACGAGTACTCGTACTTCTCTGATATACTTTTTTAGTTTTTGGTAAATTTATCTTAAACCTCTCTAACAAATTGATTAAACTGACTGAACATTTAATAAATTAGATAATATTTAAGATGTACAAATCATTTTTCTCCTCAAAATATGTGGGGCCGTCAATTTAGGATCTCAAGAATCTTATAGGAAGCAAAGGATAACTCGTTGCCATGGTAACAAAATATAAATATTTTTTATTCCCATGTTCGATAATAAGCGATTACCAATTAAATATTTTTCTTGGAAATTTGGAATAAAAAATTGGTGGTTACATTATTTACCTCTTTAGGGAACTGATATACTATCATAAAGAAAAAATATATTGACACAAAAATTGTGAAAACACAACCATCTTGGTTAATTAGGTAAGCAAAAGTTGTGTGATGTGCTGATAGTCACACCAGTTTTTTTATTTCTTTTTTTTTTTTTTTTTATATTTTTATTTGAGTTCATTTTTTTTATCCTGTTTTGATCTTCTATAATTTATTTATGCTATTCTCTTAAATAAATAAAAATAGTATAATAAAAGAAGGTCGTTTGTGTTTCGCCTAGATTCTCAATTCGCATTTTGATCTTAAAAAAAAAAGTATAAATTAATTTAGATGCAATTCTCGCTTTGCCAGGTTGGCTAGCCTGGTTTGTAGAAGATATATTTCGCCTAAATTGAAGTTTATTGGCTCGTCTTGTTCTTTTCATTGGTGCTTTTTTTTCCAGTTAGCTAGGGTCATTGCTAACAAAAGAGGATTTACCTTTGCAAAAATCAATCTCTTCCTCCCAAGGACTAATTGGCTGGCTGCTTGCAAATAGGTCTGGGACACGTAATTGCTATAAAAATAGCAGAGGCTGCTGTGTCACATGACGCCAGGGCAGCAGAGCGGCCTTTGCGGAAGAACTCGAGCAGAAAATATCATTCCTCTTGTTAGTCACAGCTTAGTGCCTCCTCGACGCTGCTGCACCATCTATCTGTTCTCTTTAATTAAATTGTCACCTTCGGGAACGAGCAAATTGCCAACCTAAAAATTTGCTCATATAAGGGAATGTACCGTTTAAAGGCTCTATACGTTCTGCTTTTCCGTGTTACTAGAAAAAGAAAGAAATAGATCGCTGTCCCCAATTGATATTTTGAGTTCAAGGATTCAAATTCAGTTTCTGGCAAATGTATTCATAGTCGCTTCTGGAGTCGAGACGAAGCTGAAACCTCTACGTATTATTATTCCTGCTCTCTTTCCTAGGCTGTTATGCACCACAATATATTATTATATTAGCGGCTTCCTGACGAAGTGCGGTAAGATAATGATGATAGTGGGAGCCGCCCTCTCTAAGGCGGAGAAAATAACGAGCGCGATAAAATCTGTCCTTGCAGTTGGCTGAAAAGATCTTGGGAGACTCGCGGTGGGGGAACATTTTCAGATTCCGAAAATATCTCCATTTTATTGTAAAAAATAGTCATTGTCCAGACCTTTAATTCAACTTTTCCAAGAAATTTTTGAATATTACTTTTATTTTATTATTGCATAAAAACAATTATATTATATGCAAATTCTGTCTTGAAAACTTATATTCAAAGGAATATAGAAATGGAGAAGACCAGATAGGGGTAGCCAAAATGAAAGTCTGGACTCTACATCAAACAGGTGATGAACCAGCAATTGATTTGCTCTCTCCCTTCACCTCTCTTTAATGCAAATATATTTCGGTCACTCTACAGTAAACATGCTCAGTGCAGATAGGAGATTTTTATTCAAATGTGGCGAATTATATGATATCAACAGTCGAAAATTAAAAAAAAAAATTATATTGGCTACCTATTAATTTAAATAAATATGGACGACTTAAAAATTACCGGAATAGTTATTATATATTTTGTATATATTTATTAAATAGATTTGAATTCTCCGGCAATGTTTAATTGAAAGTACCCGGAGACCGGATTTTTGCAGACGCCCTAAATATATTCCCAAAGATGAAGCGATATATATATACATCAATATATCAAATTTCGTGAAAATCGTTAGATACTGAAAAATTAATCCAAATAGGTACAGCGGTTGAATCATTTTTCAAAGATGAGATCTAACGCAATCGATTCCTTGCACCCGACCATCAAATTTCATTAAAATTGTTAGAGCTGTTTTTGAGAAAAAAATTACATATATACATATGTAGATATAAATATCAAGCTGTAACATTGTTGTTGTATACAACAATGGAGGAGGTAGCAGGCAGCCTCCTGGTGAGAAGCCCCTTTGATATTGTAACTCTCAACTTGGGCTTTATTTTAATAATGGCAACATCAGTCAATTTAGTAACACTTTGTATTTTAATCACACAACAATTTTGACGCAATACATTGTCATTTGAGTTCATATTCTTTAAATGGACTGATGATGGCATTATTAAATTAAAGAGTTTTAATATCGAGAAAACTCCTCAACTGGCTGCCTGCTTCTCCCTCAATTGTTGTATTATACAAGATTAGCTCGTTTAATAATAGGAGATAGATATTTAAAAAATCTCATCTTACAAATGATATATTGCGAAAGGCTTTTATTGTTTTTGTTTCAAGTGCGTATAAAATGAACTCGATTTGTTAATTCCTGCATTGAGAGAACTTGAGATTTTCTATACACACATACATATATTTAGAAATAAAAAAAAAAAATACAATTCATAACACAATTGAAATTTAATTAATGATTGAAACTGCAAGTGAATATAAAAAGCGATATCAAAACGTGACTGAATCACAAATTTGTTTTTAATGGGTAATAAATTATTATTAAATTATTGATTAGAAAAAAAAATAACAATAGAGAAACTTTTATTTGAACAACGTTCATTATGCATAAAAAATCTGGCGGAACTAAGAGCACCTCACCTGCTTAGAACGTAATTGGAGAGTTTTAAAATATTTATATTTGGTTACCATGGTAATGAGTTGTATCTAAATTCCTAAATTGAGGAAATCTTTCTTATTAAGGTTTGTTTAGAGTTAATTAAATCGAAGAGAAAATCATAAAAAAAAAAAACCTAAAATGTACAAAAGTAAATTAGGTCCCAAATAATTTTGGAGGAGATAAGGCTTAATACATTTTACAGATTATCAAAAATACAATTTTAATTAAAAATTATTAAAGCGATTTTGAGGAAACAGGGAAAAAAAAACAAACTAAAATACCATCAGAAAACTTTTCTGGCTGATTTTATCTGAAAATCTTCGTGTCGCATGCAACGAGGGTTCCTAATATATAGTTTAAATATCAAATTTGAGCCTCGAACGTTTCTTCTCTTAGGAGATATCTTCTTCACACAAGACATTATTTGAGTCTCAGGAGACCTGAATCTTATGCACTCATCCTATTCTATAAATAGAAAAGAGAAAGCACCGAATTTCCCGGCCTATAAGACGCACTGTGATTTATCAGGTTAGAAAATACTTGGATCAGATAGAAAAGGATCAAAGTACCTAATAATAACCCTTTATATAATACAAAGAAAACGGAACTGTTAGCAAATCGTTTATTCATCGTAGAATCCCAGGAATACGTCATCAGTGTTGCTAAAATCATAAACGTAGTTATTTTCACATTTCATTCCAATATTTAAATATTTACATCCTCGGCCCATAAGACGAAGGCTGAATTTAGGGCATTGGATTGGAGTAAAAAAAATGCGTCTTATGGGCCGGGAAATACGGTAATAATAAATATAATAAAGGATTCTTTTATAACCTCTATTATTTTATGGTTCTTAATATTTAAAATATTAATTAAAATAAGAGAAAAGGCTTGTGTTATTTCTACTTTTATTTAAATAATAAAATAGACCGTCCGCTCTCATACCCAATACGAAATAGATACAAAATTTAAGATCTAATCTAAAGCCACTATTCCATTTTTTTTGAATATAATTCTTACTTTCTCTTACCTATTATATATATATGTAATAGTACCAAGCGCCGATTGGGTTTTTTTTAATGGACAAGAGTCAATAATTGATACCTTTCAAAGCTAGGACCTTTGCAATTCGATATAAGACCTCTACCAGAGTCAAAGGTGAAAAATATTGAGATTTCAACGAGAATACACGTTTTGAGGTCCTCTGAATATAAAAAAGGGTCTTGCAAAATAATCTCTCTCTGTGTGTGTGAGTCTGTGTGAACAAGATTCCTTAAAAATGAAAATAGACATGGGGCTGAAATTTTATATTTAAACTAGGTACTCATATCGAAGCTTTTGAGTAAAATCGGCTAACAGGTACTAGTACTATATACTTTTTTAGTTTTGGTGAATTTCTCTTAAATGTAAATTTTTTACAATTATAAATGATTATAAATTTAGAAAATTACAATTATGTTAAAGAACATGATACTCAAAAAAAAAAAAAAAAAAAAAAACAAATTTTAGTTGTTTAAAATAATTGTCCAGAAGTTTTTGATACGATAACACGTTGCTATGGTAACAAAATATAAATATTTTTAATTCCTAGGTTTGATAATAAAAGAAATTTAATTGTAAATTTAATTTTTTATAATATTTGGTTAATACACACAAATGAAAAATCTCTAAAAAATAAAAGCAAAATAAAATTGTGAACCAACTACCACCGCAAAAAATCTGGGGTGACAACACATCACACAATTTTCTTTACCTTAGGTTTGATGTGAGGCATTCACATTCCTCTCCTCTCTTTCTTCTCCATAAGACTAATTAATTAGCCAATCAGAAGTGTCGAAATTTTAGCGCTAGAATTCGTTTACTTTGGAAATTTTAATCCATATTGATTCTATTTCATACCAAATATATTTTTTGTACATGATAATATTTCAATAAAAAAAATATACCCGGAATTTATTACCTTTTATTTCTCTTTTATTCAACTATTTATTGGTTTTGACATAGTTTGTGTGGAATGCATTTCAAAAATCTTTGCCTCGTTATTAACAGAGCAAATGTAGACCTCATAATATGAATTCCTTCGGGAGGAGAGAGCTATTTAAATACCGAAACGTTGCGCTATTATTTTGAGAGAATGAAATATTATAGCGGAGTTGAGTCTTCAAGGGCTCAATGAAGTTATTCACCCCTTTCTCTCTCTCTCTCTCTCACTCTCTCGTTCAATTATTTCAAACATTTGCAATGCAGATTAAAAACAATTACATAAACCTATAAATAAATAAATAAATAATAGCAAGGGAAACTGCTGGACATTTTTTTTATCGATTTATTTAAGTTTTAGATCATAAGTAATAATAAAATGAATAAATTATTAGAAATGAGTTTTTAAAAAATTAAATATTGAGTTTGTCCACCTCGTTACAAGGAGTTGCCACCCTATCACTTTTTATTCAGTGTTTTCACTTCGTCCCCCTTTTTTGAGCATTTTGTGTTCTGAAACAATTGCTATAAAAATTATTATTATTATTCAAAATTTATTTTATTAAATAAAATTAATCCTCCACTCCATGGCTCGAGAGATCTTCAATCTGAAGTTAATTGAGATTCAAGACCGCGCCATTTGTGCTGCACGATCGATTGGGACGCCATTACAGACAGTTTGGCATGAATTAAAATTTTGTACTCTCTAATAAGTAGATTTGTAAATGTTTATAAATATACACATACATTTATTTAATTAATATTGTGAATGAATTTATGTTCATATACAAAAATCTGGTGTGACGGGATATTTGTGTGATGTGCTACGGATTTTTGGGACGTGTCCTGCCTCCTAGGTAGCCGGTTCACAATTTATATTAGCTTTTATTTTAAAATCTTTTTTTTATATAAATACAAAAAACAACAAATATTAAAAAAAAAAAAATTAAATTGTAAGTCAATTTTTGCTATTTTGACTTTAAATATACATATGTAAGATCATTTCTCCAATGATCCCCTTCCGCCCGCCCAATAGCATTCCCCTTCCCAACATAACAGGATAGAG
>JAAAKE020136114.1:0-13892 GCA_010014785.2 Anisolabis maritima
ACATCGGGGGTTTGGAATTACTGCCTTAGATTTTAAACTACTTTGAATATATTTAATTTTTTCAAAATATTCACACAAGTCTCCCCCCCCCCCCCCTAATTTAATATTGACAATTATAAATTTTATTTAAATTAAAATTTTTAAAGAAATAAAACGGAGGTATAAATCATTTTCAATTTTTTTTTTAAATTACTTTAATGAATAAATGAAAAGTATAATTATATATCTATAAGATAATAAATAACTTACCCCAGCGCCGCATTTTTTAGCGTGATGAATTGATTGACACCAGTAGTCTGGACCCCAAGTGCATTTATTGCCTCCAAGAAGTGAAGCAGACATTTTCACTCTGTTTAACTTGGTAGGACACAATTTGATCTTATGGCAGATCATAGGACCAGAAACGAATTCTGTTACCAAATCAATGATCTAAAAAATAAATAATAAAAATGAAATTCAACTTAAATAAATATGTCTACAGGCATTATGTTGTAGAGATAAGATATTTGTCTCCACAGGAGTCATACATCCAAAATGCAATTCCTTTTTCATGTAAATTCTATATATTCCTATCATTTTATTATTTTTTTTACCTTTATAAATAAATGTATTGGAATAAAATTTTGTTAGGATTTGTTATATTAGCATTTACAGATTTATTTCGAGAATCCTATGAGAAATGTTAAAAAATTAGAAAAATGACCACATAAATTTTGAATTCGAGTTTTTAACCCCTATTAAGAAGACATTTCTGGATTTTAATTTAATAATTTTTTTTTTGAAATTTTTAGATATATATGAAAAACAAAATTCACAAACGTAATATTAAAAATTTGTATTATATATTCAAATTATAGTAATTTTTTCTAGAATTTTTAATTACGTACTATAGGTCCGTATGCTTCCACAAGATAATTGCACTCCTTGAGATCTTCAGGAGGCAACATGGTGCAACCACGTTTCACAGCACCAGCCACATCCCGTTCAATATCATGATCAGCTAGAAGACCTTCAACAGCTCCCAAAAATAACTCGCAAGTGTGGCATTCGATTAATGACCTTTTGCCATCTAAGAAGAGAGCCGTGCTGTAAAATTTGAAAATAATTTAATTATATAAAAATATATATGATTATAAGATAAAAAATAATTCCAGCGAGAGAAATGAAGAAAATAATTGCTGCAAAAAGTCCAGAATTTGAAGAAAGCTAAATAAATTTGTATAGGAGTGCTTGAGATGGGCGTAACAGTAAGTAGCAATTAAGCCTTTTAAATATTTTCGAATAAAATTTATTGATTCATCTTCAGTGAATGTTACTTTATGAAAGATAGTAGAGCCTCGGGTTGTCTGGTTACGCCCATCCTGATCACTCCATTTGCAAATAAAGCCATTAATATTTAAGTTTGTATATATGTAAACAGTAACGTAGCCAGGATATTTATTTAAAAGGGGGACACAAATAAAATTTATTTATTCAATGGTCTTTCTTTATATTTATGTAAATAGTTCTTATTATAAATTATATTTAAACTTTTTATTTTTGTAATTTTTTTTTTGATATTTTTATTGAAATTTTCTCTGCAATTTTTCTTGCCCCCTTGAATATTTTTTTGTTAATAATAATTTAGAAAAAGAAATAATTAATTCTTGAGTCATTTGAATGGCAGTTTAATTTTAATTAATTAAGCCAATCAAATTTCAAGAACAATTATTTATTATAATTATTAAAAAATTAAGATGAAGAGGAATCAGAGAAATAAATATAAAATTTTTATTTTGCTATCAGCTGATTGCCTCTTCTTCATGACATTCAATGCGAAATAAAAATGTTGCGTAAAATACAATCAATTTCTTGACAAAATCAGACATTATTAATATTTACCAATTTTTTTATAAGTAACAGTATGTGTGTGCTTGCCTTAGAGGTTCAATTAAAATAGTTTTTTTTTAAGCCTCTTCGGCATCTGAGGCCATATAGACTTTTAAATGATACATAATATTTATTAACGATACTTATTACCCAAGTATATTTATTTATATCAATTGGTATCTAATGGATTTAAATAAATTTTCATCTGATTGCTTGAGAAATCCGAACCCACACCCCTTAATTTATAAGATAATCAAAAATAACCAATCCAGTATCTTTTATCTCACGGCACCAGGGGGGGGGGGGGCAGCAGTAAAATAGTTAATAAATTTTTTAAATATTAATTAAAATTAAATTTCCTATTACCTATTTTGGCAAAGTTTAATTGCTGAACAAACTTGTTGAGGATCAAGTTCTTCAGATAAAAGTGCGATAATTAAATCAGCATATTGATTAACGAATTGATCACATTCTTCTTTAACAGTCTTTGGCATTATTCCGCAAACTTTATGGACAGCATCTTTGATCTCTTGTTCTGTTGATTTATCTTTTAGCATGTTTGCTATTTTAGAGAGAACAAATTCGCAGAGTACGCAGACATTTGAATCACGTGACTTTAAGATCTTATCTTGAACAATTGGTTTCATTTTTTCTACTGGATAAATAGGGATTTCATTTGTTTCAATATCTTCATCCGGATTATATCTATAAAAATAAAAAATAAATTAAGTAAAAAATAATATCTATTCAAATCGTAATCCATAAATAAAAATAAAACTTAAATATTAGTTTTAACTCTCTTATATCGAAATATATAGTATTTTGTTATTTTTAAGAATTATATTATGTATGTATATCGTATATGGTTGTAACTTCCACTTTGTAGAGCGAGTTTCAAAAGAGAGTGCCATCCTGTAGTCTTCTATGTGGGATTACTTTATTGTTTTAAAAAAAATATGAAATATAAAATCGCCTTTTGGAACTAGAAAAATATAAATAAAAATTTCTATTCTTGAGCGATAGATGCAAGCAGACAAAATTAAAGCAAAATAAAAATTTATATTTTGCAATTATTTATTTATTTATTTAAATAATATTTCATAAATAATATTTTATATGAAGCTTCAAGTGGTATTTTCAACTTTTTTCAATAAATATTGACTTTACTCCACAATATGCTTTATCGATTTCAATAATTTAGAGAACATTATTACTAAAAAAAATAATAACACTATAAATAATAATGGCACAATTAATTTATAAATTTTTTAAACACCTGAGTATAACTTTGGACTCTGATTATGCGAATAGCCAAAAGAGAAAATGAAGATGGCGATAAATGCTTTTAATAGAGAAAAACAAAGCTCCCTGCCTAGTTGTCAGCTCAATCTTGTTTTATTAAAATAATCTATTTAATAAATTAATTCTATATTTATTTAATCGATAATTGAAATTGAAAATTAATAAGCTACCTATAAAATCCTTGTGCAGTTGTAGTGCTTGGTTCGCTTGTTGTAGGATTAGGATGGCGACCATCGCAGAGTTTTAAGAAAACGCAAACTTCTTGAGGTGTGAAATTAGCAATTAAACTATCAACCAAATCTTCTTCATAATTATCTACAAATTTATCACATTCATTGACTAAAGACTTTGGTAAAGAAGAACACAATGTTTCAAGTTCATGACGAATGGCTTCTTCGGTTTTATTTTCTTGCAATTTATTCACCAAACCCTAAGAAAAATTAAAAATTAGATGGCTATTAAAAAAATTTACTTACATATATATAGAAAGTGAAATTAAATAATTATCATTAATAATTTCGATTTTATTAATGAATCTAATAAAAATTAATATTACTAGATTTTTTTCATGATTTTTAAATTTTATATTATAATCTTAAATAGACTCTTGGAAGTAGGACACACATTCTCCTGTGGCAGCACTACTAACGAATTTTAAAATTTTTTCTGATTTATTAAGAATACTGGAAGTGAAGATGAAATTCCCACGAGTTATGGCCAATTCTATGAAACTTAATTCGGGGTCGAAAATGGTGAAAACAACAGAAGTGAGA
Source organism: Anisolabis maritima (assembly GCA_010014785.2). Classification (NCBI taxonomy): domain Eukaryota; kingdom Metazoa; phylum Arthropoda; class Insecta; order Dermaptera; family Anisolabididae; genus Anisolabis; species Anisolabis maritima. The sequence continues at coordinate 3,945 of JAAAKE020136114.1, forward strand.
GATCTATGTTCAATATACAGGGAATAAATAAATTTTTTTTTTTTTTTTTAAAAAAGTAATTTTAAAATTCCTAAGATCGAAGAGAAAAGAAATTAAGAAGGAATTAATTACCTCAACTGCTAGTAAGCAAAGAGGACAAACTGGTTTTTCATAAACTTGAGTAGATTTAGGACAAATACCAAGGCTCGGGCAAACAATTGATGGATCAATTTCTTGAGCGAGAATGGCTACAAGAGCTGGTTCATAAGTTTCAACAAATTCTCGGCACTCTGCTTTAAGAGTCGCGGGTAAGTGATCGCAACCTCGTTCGACAATTCGTTTAATTTCTTGTTCAGTAGCTGGTCGTATAAGTTGTTCCTGAAAGAAAGTAATTAAAATTATATATTACTTTAAACATTTTTAAAATAAGCGAATATATATCAGTGCAATTAAATAACTTTTAAAATTTCTCAAAATAAAAATTTTTTTCTTAAAATGTACCTGGCTGTCGGAGCGCCGTAAAATAATTTATAATAATAACATTGTAATCTATCTGATAAAAAAAATTCAAATGAACAGAGGCTAGATGAGAAAAATACAGATAAAATTTCAAGATTACAATTTGAACATTTTTAACTGACTCTGAATCCTCTAATTTTATATCGCTAGTGAGAACAAAAAAAATTTTGATTTCATCATTTTTTTGAGAGCCTCGAAAGAAAAAATTTTTGCCTTTTGAAAACAAATAACTTTCATTTGCTCACTTGCTTTAAGAAATTAATTTCTGAAAAGAGGAGGTTGGAGATGGTAGCCCAAAGTAAATGTAGAGGATTTAATAAACTACCAGAAATTTCGTCGTAATCCCAATTTTAAGGAATTATACTCATGTTTATATGCCTATATAACATGCGATCTAACTTGGTTTGTCAACAATAAGATCAACTGCCTTAAACAAATATTTGCACCTCAGAGACAAATGGCTTTAGCTGTCAATCCTCCCTTGAAAGTTTATAATCACATATATATATATATATATATATATATATGACTAAATTTATATGTATCAGTTCAAAATTTTTTAAACGATGTCAAATTTCAAAAATAAAATTACCTCAATAACCAAATTATTTTCTTGTATTTATCACCAAAAAGTCCTTTTTTTATATAATTGAAAAACTATTATTACTCATTTGTATATAACTTTTACCTGTACATAATGAAGGAAATATTCACAGAGGGCGCAGCCTTCTTTGGAAGCGGTGAGTAACAAGGATTGTGGCATTAATAATTGATCTTTAGGTAATTGAGAAACGAGAACTTCTTGAGTGGGCTTTGGTTTATTTACACGCACTTGAGTCATGTCTCCAACATGAATTTGTACTCGGTAGAGTGGGTGGCTTGCCTTCATCATCGCGCTTGGTTCCGGGCAAATTCCAAGTAGAGCGCACACTTGCTTTTCTTTAAGACCATTGATTAGCCAATTATACAAAGTGCCATAATATTGGCTAACTATATTAAGACATTCGTCTTTAAAAGATCCTGTTTGTTTACACAATCCTTTCAAGATTTGTTCAAATTCCAATTCTGTAGTATTAGCAACAAGAATATCGCGAAAATGAACCACAAGCTGTTCGCAAAATTCACAAGTAACGTCATCTTTATATTTGGTTTCTAAAATTCCTACTGAAGATTCATGAACGACTTCAACAGCTTCTTCTAAAGTCTAAAAAACCAACAATATATCATTAATGAAAATAAAAATGTGGAATTAAAAAATTATTACATTACCTTAGAATTATCGTGATGATGGAAGCGTTCAGAACATACTCCAGCCAAATGACAGAATTCTTCAGGATTTAAATGTTCTTCAAGGTGTTTATATAAACTATTGAAATTTGCGATAACAAGAGCCGAACAAGAATCGGAATAAGATCCAACCAAAGCGCAAATCTAAAGCAAAAAAATTTTGATTGATAAAGTTAGAGAGAATTAATAAACATGTTAAAATAATAAAAAAATAGCTACATTATAAGTATGTAAGAAATATATTATGATTATGAGGTGTTTAAACTATAGAAATTAAGTCTTTTGCTACTTAAATATATGAAAATTAAAAAATTAGTCTTTTTATTTACTCATAAATGCACTTAATTTATATATAAAAGAATATATTAAGGAACTATATTTACTTATGGTGTTTTCAATTGGACATTGGACTTTTGGTGCAAAAACGGGCACCTATATAATTCGAAATATTGTTACGAATAGAACGAACATTTACGTTCCAGTTTCCAACAGCTTTTTTATCAATCCTGTAAAATAAATTGCTAAACTGCCCCTCCCCCGCCCATTCGGTCGCAATTTTTTTCATTTGGCAATTAACTATTTGTAACAAGAATGAATGTCAGTCTATCGCCACGTATAGAGCAAATTTGAAAAAACGAATTTTTATAAAATTTCCTTTTAATGTGCGCATCTTAAATATATTCCTTGAGAAGTTGATTATGTGATGATCACATCATTTTATTCTCGTTTTGAATAAACAGTTTTTTTTAATTTATGTTTATTATTTTTTTAATCTTTCATTTTCGATATCTTGGTATTGCTGAAAATGCAATGATAAGGGTACAACGTGAAAGATATTAAATTAATATTAATTAATTAAATAAATTCAACTTTTTATTCCATTTTAATAATTATTTATATTTCGAAGGTTTCGGGTTCGACTTCTAGGGCGACATGTATTTTTTTCAAGAATCCTGGCTAAAATAAATGGTTTGTTTATATTTATTTTATGGCTTCATACATAATGTCATTTTTATTTAAGTTGATATTGTAAAATTATTGTTTTTTCTTATTTTTATTAAGACTTATCTTGCTCTAAGATAAAAGTCATCAATTCTGCATTCCATGGGCTTTTTGGTCCTCAAAGTTAACTAATCTCTTTGAGTCATTTGGAAAATTAGTAATATTAAGTAAATAATAAATGACTAATAGACTAGAGTAAAAAGTATAAAATATCTATTATATCAAAAAATGTTTTCTTAAATAAGAATGTTCTTTATCTCAAATGATAATGAACTTGTTATCTAAAAAGAATAATAATAGAATAGAACAGCTATGTTAAAAGCTTAAAAAATTAATGAATAATAATTACTGAATATTTTTTATATATTATCAAAATAAATTCAACATATAAGCAATAAGAGTTGTACCAAGTAGGGGGGGGGGGGTAGAAGGGAATAGAAAATTATTAATACATCTTAAATATTATCTAATTTAATATATGAACGGCCATTTTAATCAAAATTGTTAGAATAGTCAAAGAAAAAATCTAAAAACGTACAAAAGTAAAATGGGTCCCAAAAATTTTTTTTGCTTTTTTTTTGGGGGGAGGGGGGGGGGAGAAAGCGATTATGTTGAAAAGCGGGATAGATATCTAGTTTAAATATAAAATTTCAGTCTCGAAGGTTTTTTTGTTTTTGATATCTTGTTCAGTTAGACCATATTGTGACTCATTTTTTTTGAATCAGGAAATCTCAACATCGATTTTTTTTGCGATTGTAATATTCTCTCACTATATATTACATATATAGATAAGAAAATATAAAAATTGATCAGCTTTAAGGAAACTGTTGTTAAAACCATTTATGAACTCATTCTCTTCCAAGTATAAGTAAAAAAAATATGAATGATTATTTCATTAGAAATTATGAAGTGATTCACCAGGACTGTGAAGGTTTTAGTAAATCATTTTAAAAAATTTTAATTCGTAGATTTTTAATATTTTTTTTAAGTGTAGCGAGTGAACCAGTTGTTTTATTCAATATATTTTCATAAAAAGATTGCTATTTTGTTTATTTGAGATTATAAACAGTATAAAGAGACTACAACTTGTGGAAGAGGAGGGGGTGAAGCAACATGAGCTCAAGGACAGTGAGTATGGGGGGGGGGGGGGGAAGTACGATAAAAATATCAACAAAATTTTGACATTTTGCCAATTAACCACAAAATTTGTCAACTTAAAGTGTTTGATCAAGTGTTAATAAATTTTTGACAATTAAAAGAATTTTAAAATCGTTCTTAGGAAAAAAATAGAGTGATAGCAATCTTTTTATGAAAATATGTTGATCGACTCAAGGCGACCTCTCCACGCTACTTCCCTACTCATCTGCTATGTTCTAAAAATTTGGAATAATTTCTTAGTAATTATAAAGAATTTGAATTCCAAACCTCGGAGCTAAATTTTTTTTTGCCATTTTTTATCTATATGGAAACGAAGTGAAATATTTTATTGGATAAACTTATATAATAATAAATAAATAAATATAATGAAAACTGAAAAAAAATCTGTAATTTTTTTTTAAGTTTTAAATTTCAAAGAAATATTATAAAATTATTATTTATTATAAACTTGGACACAAAAAAATTATTTCCAGCTCGGGATTCGAACTTAAGGTCTTGAGTTTTGTGGATCGTTGCATTTACAGATTGAACAAGCTATCAGGAATGACAATTTGGAAACCCAGAGATTCTGGTTGCAATTCTCTGGAGGAGGAAATATTTTATGATTCCAATAATAATAAATAAATAAATAAATAAGAAATTGAAACGAAAAGAGAACCAAAAGGTATAAATAAAAAGTTGAATTATTTATATTATTTTTATTATTATTATTTATGCCCCTATTTAGTAGCCCAGAGTTTATAAGTTTATAAGTATTGACATTGTTAATAATGATAAATGTAAAAGCAAGGGGAGGTGAGTTCGGATCACAGAAAGAGAGATTAAAATTTATTTAAATTAATTGAATATCAATTTGAATAAACAAATATGTCTGGACAGATAAGAGAGATGAAAATTTTTCTTTATAAACACTTCACCCTAATACCACATCAAAAATTATTATAAGCGAAAGTCAGAACATGACCTGTAGCCAAAACACAAAGTCAAATGAAAGATAGCCCAGCTTAACTCACATAATGACTAATTAAAAAGTTTTATTTTAATAAAATTCCCGGACAGTACACGGATTAGAGTAAAAAAATAAAAATAGAATAAATCTCTAAAAATGGCTTTTTTAAATTTAATGAATTATCAAAAGAATCTAGTCTAAAATTAAGTTTCTTCAAATGAATATTCGAGTCCAAATTTTTATTAGTATTTGTTAAAATAAAATTTTTTAATTGGACATATTTGAGATAAGCCGGGCTATCTTTCATTCATTTGAATGCTTTTGGCTACAAGTCATGTTCAAATATCCCCCCCTGGTCTTCGCTTATAATAATTTTTTATGTGGTATTAGGGTGGAGTATTTATAAAAAATTTTTAAATCTCTATTATCTGTTAATTCATTTCACACTTTTAATTACTTGTATTATCATTTTTAGCTGTCCGCTGAGGAAGGGGTGCTTGTATGCCGCCGAAATATTCGGAATAAAATAATTTACCTAAATAAATTATTATTGCCAAATTGAAGTATCTATCCAGGCAACAAAATCTAATTGTATAATAAATAATTTTATTTTTCGTATGTATGTGAATTTGAGTTTCTTATGTTAGTTTAGAATATCTAATTTATTTTAACAATTCGTTTTAACAACAACGTTTTAAGAGGAGAGAGGGGAGGTTATAGCCTATTTAAAATATTGATATAAAATGTCTATTTCATGATGATAAAATGAAAAAAATAATTTTAAAAATTTTTAAAAATAAAATTGCCTTGTTTTTATAGGTATAAAATTTAAATAGAACAATAAATAAAAAAAGCATGATCGATTTGGTGAGGGTCATACCTCTCCAGTTCCACCCTCCCTTTAAACGAACGATATTATAATTAATTATAACAAAGGAGAAATATGATCTCAGAGTCAAATGGGATAAGATAAGAGAAATAATAATAATGATAGTTCAAAGTTCACCTTAAGAAGAGATTCGAGGACTTCGTCTCGTGATTTGGAGCGGAAGTTCTCCTTCAATCGAGAAACAACGATATCACAACCAATGCATTTTTGTGTATTAGGAGCATTATCGTCATCAAGTTGACCATTGGGTGTTGATATTTTTGGATTAGATAATAATTTATCATTCCGAGCTGAGTTGCACAACCCGGCGACTTTACAAACAACCTAGAAAAAGTATCCGTTTATCGATTATGTGAAATTAAACTGTTTTTCTTTTTATTATTAAAAGTTAAATACCTTAGGATTCATTTGAGATGAAAGAGTCTCCACAAGTTCAGGGATAAATTCATCGGCCAAATTACAACATTCTTTAGAAACAATTTTGATCGGAATCAATTTACAAGAACCTTCAAATACTTCTTTAAGTTGTTCCTAAAAAATAAAATATGATTTATTTTCACATGATCAAAAATGCATGAATCAGCTTCCGTGATTATATAGTAATGACGTAAACATAAACATTATTATTGGGTTTAGATTTTTTTTCATTATTTAAATGACCTTGTAAACAGGAAGATCATAAATAATTGGATTACTTTAACAATTAAATTTATTTAATATCGATTTTTAAATTTGGCTTTTTTCCTTCACTTGAAATAAGTGCACTTTCCTCTTGCTTTAAAAAATAGAAATTATTTTATTCCCTCATTCATGTAAATAAAAATTTTGAATACATTTTTGTATTTAAAATAAAATTACATCAACTGTTTCATTGGAGAATGGATAAAAATTTTACTTCGGTCAAATGGACACACGAAGTTATATTTTTACTTTCCCTTACCTATATGAAATATATAGTGAGAAAGTATTGTGATCGCAAAAATCGATGTCAAGATTTCAACGGAAATATACGTTTTGAGGTCCCGTGAGTCTAAAAAATAGATTTCGTAAAATGGCCTGTCCGTCTAACATCGCAACATCGCAGAGGGCTAGCTAGGTTTACCGGCTAAATCATATATTGAATAATTTATTATAATAATATTTGCAAAGGCCTGCCTGCACCCTCTCCTATACCCTGTGAGTAAGACTTATATTTGAAAGAAATTAGGAAAAATTATCTTATAATGGCTACGGTAGATATTTTATTTTAGTCAATGGGTTGCCAGAGTAAACTTGATAATTTAGGGAAGGAGAGCAGCAGATCCCTGAGCAGGATAATTAAATAAAAATTTATATTAAAAATCTAACTGATAACGTGAATAAATAAATGATTGCATGTTTTTCCCTTAGGTCTTCTAAATTATTAAGAATGTTTTTTTTTAAATATTAAACTATGTAACCAACTTTCTTTCAAAACAAATTTTGTTTGTAATTCTAATTAAATATCCCTAACTAAAAAAAAAAAAATTTCTAATCAGCCCAGGAATCAAAACTAGAATCTTTTGTTTAATAGATAGTTACTTTTAACTGTGAAATATTTATTTGTAGTTATTATATATTACATAGATGGTTAATAATAAATTTTTCTATTCTTTAAATTTTGGGGGCTTAAGAATTAAAAATTTGAAACGAGGCCGCCCTTCCCTCTTTACCTTACACCAATTATATAGATTAAAGAGAAAAATTCCTATATTTGGTTTAAACATAAATGAATGAATCATCGTTATATTCTAATTATTTCGCAATACTTTTTCTATTTCGGATTTTATATCACGCAAATTACAATTTTCAGGCCAAAAAAATCTTATTTTATAATAATAGTAAAATAATAATTAAAAATAAAGTAAATGTTTATTTTTTATTATTATTATATATATATATATAAATTCTATTATATCTCTATTTATGGATGAATCATTACTGCGTCATAATCACACTGTTCTCAATTTTAAAACTTTTTCATCTCCCTATGAGATTTTTATAAATTGAACTCTAATAGAAATATGAACCCCATTTTTTATTACCACTCATCAATTATTATCAATTATCTTTTTAAGGAAATTCCAGAAAGAAGGCAACTGCTATAAAGTGGCACTTAATTATTTATAAAATAGTATTTATTTATTATTAATCTTCGGAATCCCGTGAAAAATGTTATTTAAAAAAAAACAACAAATAAAAAAAAAAATACCGCAGTGTTGACTTTATATAGAATAGATAATTAGAGGATTTTAATGTAGAATGATGTATTTAGTAAAAATAAAAATACCTGTGTTTCATTGCTTTGCAATTGATCTCGAGCCTGTTTTACCATATCAAGACAAATTTGACAAATCTCTCCTTTGTCATCAGCAACGTCCATTTGCTCCCATACATTTTGTATGCAATGTTTTACTGCATTGCAGCTCGCAGCAATTCTATAAAATATGTTAATAATATGTTATAGTATAAAATACATTTTTTTTAAATATATATTTAATTATATAAACTTACGTTAAATTCTGACACCAGTAGACTTGTCCAAGAGAGCATTTCTTATCAATATTTGAAATTGAAGGCTTCGCATATAACACTAAAAATTATTTATATATATATATATAATATTAATTATGATTAAAGTGTTTTTATAAATAAATACATAAAAACCAAATATGTAATGTTTTTTTAAATAAAATGAAAAAAAAGCAATACTCACTGCATATAAAAGAAAATAAAAGAATTAGAACCAACTTCATGGTTCTAAAATTGTTAATATCTGTTCTTTTATTAAATTACGTCTTCCTTCTATACTGAATAAATGAATTGTTAAGGACAAAAGCGAAGCGAGCAATGAATCAGCTGTCTCTTGATAACTCTTACTAATCACTAATTAGTTCTTAGATGAATCAATAGATGGCTGTCAAATTGACAAAAGTACGAAATGTTTATCTTTTTATAAAAATACAATAAGTTAAAAAAATAAATTATTTGATAAAACACTTATCTTTGTATTTTAAATAATAAAAAATGACAAATTTTTAATATTTATCTCCATTTGGGAGAAAATATATAAATACGCGCCTCATTTGAATTTGACAATTTAAACAAATAATATATTTTATAAGTTATTGTTACGCAACTTCATCTGGGAAGGCTAAACAAAATAACCGACCATTAAAAAATAATTATTTGATTAAGATGTAAAGGTCTCCTTTCATGTACCAAAGATCAGTGGCTCGCTTCTCGTCCTGAGCGATAAAAATATAAAATATATTTATAATATAGGGGCTACCAATTAATATAAATTAAGGACGGAGTCTAAATGGTCTTGGATGCCGAAAATGATTTTAAAAAAATCGATTAATAGAGTATAATCGTAAATGGTTATACAATCTAATAATCCAGATGTTCCTAAAATTTGAACTAAGGCATGTTAGAAGGCTAGGATGCAATTCTCTCCTCCCCAAATTGTAGAATAAGAGGCATTTGCGGAGAATATCTCTAAAAAAATGTAAGATAAAATCCATGAAAAGACAATTGCCTCCTCTGCAGGAGTAATTGAGGGCAAAATCTTCTTTTGAGAATTTATCTTACCTTTTGTTTTTCATCACAATGGGACAGCAGATAAATCTATGATGCGAGGAGTTTCTGCGATGGGGCATCCTCGAGAAGAAGCATAAGAAAGCATTCCCCTTCAAATAAGTCTTTATATATTCTATCCAGCGGGAATGAAAAGGAGGTCTGACTCTTACTTATCTTCAAAATCATCAAATTTTTTTTAATAATAGGGACTGGGTGAGAAGTTATTTTCTCGAGCCCCATATCGAAACTCGAGCTTAGAGGGTCCAAAGTTTCTTTCATAAACTAAAAATTTAGAAAATTATATTAAGGTAAAAAAAAATCATTAAACATAATATTAAATTATTCCAAATATTCTTAAGAGAATTCTAAATTCAAAATATTAACGAAGAAAAAATATTCACCCGAAGTTTATTTTAAAGTATTTTATATTATTACAGTATTTTGTCACTTTCAGGTTTTCATAGTTAAACGATCATCTTATTTTGTTTTTCACTGATCATATATATATATATATATATATATATATGTTCTGGAAGGTTTCCGCGGTTGGTTGTATGTGGAATAA
>JAAAKE020136125.1:6022-33109 GCA_010014785.2 Anisolabis maritima
AAAACTTTAAGAATCCCTACTTTAAACTTTAAATTTTCTCTTTGTCTGCTTAATCCAAAAATTATTGTAAATTGTAAATAAAAATGAATTCTTAATTTATATATTTATAAAAAAGCAGTCTTTATTTTCTTCCCTTAATTTTGATTGTCCTAGATTTAATTTCGAAAATTCTCTTTTAAAAGAAAATTCAATAAAGATATATTATTTTTTTCTTTTTTTCTCTCTCTCTCTCTCTCTTTTGCAGTATATTAAATATATATGAAGTTATTTATAAATTGAAGAAAATTTTTAATGACAAATAACTAGATAGATAAAAAATATTATTATTGTAAAAATAAATATTCTAATCTTTTTTTATTTTCTAAAGTAATTCAGAGTAAGTCCCATAGCTGAGATTTTTTGGAAGGAAAGAGAATCTTTTCTTATTCATTTCATTCTAATCAATCGCTTTTCATTAAAGAGTGATTAAGGGAGGTTTAAACTTGAGAATTTGGAGGACTAGAGGGTTATATTATATATATATATATAGATTTATTTATTTATTCATTTATTATCACAAGACCCGCCCTTAAACAACCCTCTTCCTCTATTGAAAAAGATCTTCCAAATAAATTTATAAAATAAGTAATTGTTTTATTATTTAAAAAAAATATTTCCTTTTTTTCAAAAAATTAAATCTATTTTTACTTATGATTCATTAAGTAAAATTCTTAAATTTAAGCGTATCAATATTTTTGTTAATTCAAATGATCGATGTCAGTGATATTTTTTTCTACTCAAATAGCAGAAGATCAAAGAATATAAAGAGAGATAACTAAGATTCTTTTTTTTTTTTTTTTTTTTTTAATTTCAGATTTATTAACATCATTTAATCATGATTATTTAAATAAAATAGAATTTTTTTCCATCGCTTACTAAAAATAATCAGAATAATTCATCCTCAAAATTAATGCAGTTCGCTTAAAAATCTTCATTCTTTCAAAGTTTCTGCCACGTATTTTTCTGCCCAGTTGAGCTGCCTGTTAAATCAAATTATCTAATAAGTTTATTTAATTCCTTTACATGATCATATGATATTTATACCTGAGTAGATGGGAATTCAATGCTGCTGTTGTGGTGGTTGCTGTTCCTTGTGGGCATTGGGTAGAGCCTTGAGAATGGCATGCACTTCGTCAGCCACGGCGGCAAGTACAAATACGAACTGTTCTCTGGTGCGCACCATTGTCGGTCTCTGGTCCCGAATATGTTCCAGAGTGGCTGCAATGTCGATCTCCTTAGCGCCCTTTGCCATACGATTTAACACCATGTCCATAAGACAATAAGTTCCAGTTCGACCAGCACCATCACTGAAATAGGTTAACAATATCCAAATTATAATAACTACACCTCCTTCAATTATAAAACCTATAAAAAATTTCGTCTTTTATAACAGTAATAGTTGTAATAATTTAGAATTTTGTTAATATTTTGGCTCCTCTAATGCTGATTTAAGAAATAGGAATTATAATTTCAAAGAATAATTTTCTGGGGAGGATTTCATTTCCTTCTCCAGGAGAAGCTTTCATTAACTCAGTTAAAATAATTTTTTTTGCGGTAGGCTGTGTATGTATTTGAGAACTCATTTTATCGTCTCTGCGAATGGCTCTTCAACCAATCCAATTAAATGAGGAAAATATATTTTTTTGAGAGAAAAATTACCTGCAATGGACCACAATAGGACACGATCTTCCACGATAGGACTTGTTCACTTTTCTGTAAAACAAAAGAAAATTTTGTTTCAATGCTTCAATTTCTTATAAAGTTAATTAATCATTTATAATTACAATACTATTATAATAGAATAATGTTGCAATTGCCACTCAAACAAAATGTAAATATTTTAATTTTTATTAACCTAACCTTTGCATGTTGGGTAAATGTGGCATAAGTCCCGCGACTCAGGTTTGCTTTGTCTCTTCAGTACAGGGGGGATAGATAGAGTCTTCTCCAAGACACTTAAAAGTGGGAAATTTCGATTTTGGGTTTTCAGGTCCGCTATTTTAAGATAGCAGAAAGAGACGTTCCAAGTTCAAAAGTAATCGAATTCATAATTTAGAATAATGAGCTTTAATGAGATTTAATTTAAAGCAGTGATTCAAAAATCTATACGTAGATACTGGGCTTAAATTGCGGAATGTAAGTGCACTTTTTTTTTCATCATTCAGGATTAATAATGAAAATTTTCAGCAAATAAAACAATAGATTTTTGTTGTCGACATTTCGTACCTGTCATGGAGTTCTTCATGGATAACAAGTAGTCATTTTTTACCGAACATTGACTACTTGTTAGCAGTGTACGAAACGTCGGTAACAAAAACCTATTGTTCACTTGGCTTGTAACTTAACTTAAATAAACCACTATAGTGATCAAATAAGAACAACTATTTCAAATTTTTTAAGAAAAAATTTTGTTACGAGAAAATATTTTTTATTTTATCTTAAATTTGGAAATTCCCTTCTTAGAGTGAAATTGATAACTCAGTAGGTCGACAAGAAAAACCTTTTTATTAAGCGATTTTTGTTTTTATTTTTCTTAATTCGTCTCATTATTTAGAAATTGAAGAAAATAAAAAATTCATTTTTACCTTCGGAATTCTAAAAGAGCCTTGGTTGTATGCGGAACTCCATTTTCGGGCCAAGATAAGAAATGGAATTGGGTAACAGTTCGAGTTTCACCCGTTCGTAAATTTTTCAAATAAAATGATCGCACGAGATAGTCATCACACCAAATATGTTCACTCACTAAATGAACCTGAAAAAATAATGAATCATTAATCGTTTGATGGATATATATCGGAATAATATTACGAATATAATAATAAAAGAGATCTTACATGCGTATAAATATAGCGTTAATTTTTTTTCGGCATCTAGACCTATTCAAATTAATAAGTAGATAATAATATAGTCTAAATGTTTTATATTGTATTGGAAATTTCTTTCTTTGGAATCTTCTTCTCTTATCATCTTACAACATATAAAATTTCTTTGCTTCTAGGAATAATTATTATATTATAAATGAATGTATGCAAAAAAATATTTTTTAAGGAGGAAGTTGGACACAAAGCTAAATATTAAATAAAAAAAATTACCGTGTCGTCTCTCAGAAAAAGAATAAATATAAAACAAAAAGGAGCCTTATTGAAGCTTTTGTCGGTGAAGGGAAGCAAAAGAATCTTTGAGGAACATCTTGGCTAACATCTTAGTTTATATTTCTTCCCCCCTCCTCCCACCCCAAACAAGAATTAAATTTTTTTTCATTTCTGATATAGTTTGTTTCTAATTACTAATTTTATGTTATGTACGTTATATTTAAGAAAATATTTTCCTTTTTTTTCATGTTTAAAAGAATGTGAATTTTCCACAAACTTAGTTTTCTAAATGTATACTTTCTACAGTTAAAGATATAGAAAAGACTTAGAACTTGATAAAATAACAAGAATAGATATTATCTAGTGTTGATAAAATCCACAATTTTTTTTCTTTCTTTATGAATTATTTTTATTTTTAAAAAATACAAATTTCATATTTCGAATTTCGTTATTATAATATTAATATGATAATAATTTATCTAAGCTAATTGAATCAGAGCAGAACTTATATTTTCATGTTAATAAAAAAACTTTGCTCAATTTTCTATAAGAAATTTGAAACAAAAAATTCCGAATGTAAAAAAAAAAGTTTTTTAAAATAAAGATTCTTACTTCATAGATATGATAGAGCTCGCTGCCTTCCTCAGGCCAATATCTATGGCACATTGCCTGACCATTCTCTGTCAATCTCGTCAACATGACCATTACTACACTTCCTTGTTCCCAGACCATTTGCCAGAGATCAGCTGCAGTTGATGGCATAGGTCCTTGGGTAGCAATATAGGCGGGATTGCGTGGATCATGATCTGTGATCGTTGAAGCATTAATATAATCTGAGCCAGCTAAATTAGTTAAATCGTTAAGCACAACCCGGGCATGATCATAGGGTACGACATCGGCGTAACGATTCTTAGAAGAGTTCTCTGAATTATGTGCAATGGTAGTGGCACAAGGTTCTGCTTCATAGGCACAAAGTGCCAACCATTCTTGTTCTAATCGATCTTTGTTCTTCAAATGATCTTCCATATAAGACTAAAAATTAAATAAAAGTTTAGAAAATCAATGAAAGCATAAATAAAAATAAATTCAAATAAGATTACCAAGACCATGTGACCAGTTGAAATATCCATATTAGTTAGTGCAGGCTCTTCACTCCTAAAAAAATTTTTTAAAACCTATTAGAAATCTTATTTGAATAACTTTTTTTCACTTCCAAAATGGAAGATATAAAATATCAAAAAATTATAGGTAAAATACAAGAGAAAATGCAAATACAACTAGTGATAAACGATCAGCCTCTTTTTCAATATTTGATATTCTGCAATTAATAGGTTTAGAAAATCGCCTAGTCAGAAAAAATAAATTGGAATTTTAGAGAAAATTGAACAGGAACAAAGGATGAGAGGGGAAGAGAGGGACGGCAAAATTTACCATGATGAAGTGCTGCTTCTTGAACTTGGACTTGGATTGGAGCCTTCGCTTTCTCGGGAAAGACTGGTAACCCGTTGTCCTGGGACCGGTGCATCGTTGGAGCCAATCGGGGGTTTCTCACTTGACGAAGCGACAGCATTTCCTTTCATCCGCGCCCGACATAGATCCTAAAATTGGGAAATTTCTTTCAAATGGCTGATTATAAGTTTAGAGAACCAGTTACGATCAAAGTCGAAAGAATAAGGTAGGTTTGAGATTTGAATTGCAGGACTTCAATGAAAAAATATAAAATCTTAAAAAGAGACATGTGATAAAATTACGGATATATTAATATTAATTCGGAGTACACAATTGTTCCATAAAATTTTTCCTAGGCTCTAACATCAAGAGAAAAGTACCAAAATTATTCAGTAAAAAACCTTATTTTAATATGCTTGTTAACTTTGGTGTTATTTTAAGATACCTTTGTGGGGTTTGTCACAATAAAACAAAGTGGTAACGGTAATACTATAATTTATAGAGTTTTGTTTATAAAAAGGAAAAAATAAGTGATGATTCGAATCAAATTTATTAGACAACTCTTCAAGGATTTACTAAGATCTCCGTGATGGAGATCTTAGTAAAGTATATTAATAATAAATTATTCAGGCTTTTATTAATAAAATGTCAAAATTGGTTTTCCTGAAGGAGTTTTTAATACATAAAAAATGTTGTCTTTTCTCTCTCTCCTTATAAGAATCATCAAATCCTAGTTTGAAAACGGGCGTCTTATGTCCGGGAACTTTTGCTTTAAATGATTAGCATTTGAGTTAAAAATTGATTTGAAAATATTCAATTGATCTCATTATTTATGTAGTTTATTATGTTTAGATAGAAAAAGCTTGTTCACGGACAGCAGCAGACCATTTTGCGAGACCCATTTTTTTAGAATCAGTGTACTTCAAAACATATATTTTCGTTTTTTTAATACAACAATACAAGATAACAATACTCTCTTACTATATATTTCATATATAGGTAAGAGAAAGTAAAAAACAAAATAATCATCTAAATGATTTTTAAAACCAAAAGTTAGCGAACCTTTGGCCTTGAAACGTATTGAAATAATTTATAGATGAAGAGATTAAAACACAGAAAAGAGGACACGAACGGAAAAAGGAAAGAATTATAAGTATTTTGATAATTTTCTCTACAGAGATCATTTGTTTAATTAGTTGATTCAATTAATTGCTCCTATTAATAATAATACTTATCAAAAAAAAATGTAAAACAAGATATGGATTAGAACGTTTAATTATATTATTCATGATATAATTATTACTATATTATTAATATGATTATAAAATGCTAGTAATGGGCCCCATCCATTTTACCCATTGTTGTTGAGCAACCAAAATCCCCCCCTCAGAAAATCTGCGCCCTGATACCACCAAAACTATCACTAGCCAATCTATAAAAGGAATCCGTGGTGCTAGTAAAGAAGTTTTTCCACTGTTTATGTGTGGGTGGGGGGAGGGGTCATAATTCCAAAAAATTAAAAACGGATGTTCAAGTAAAAAATTTTATTCGCAGTCGTCAATTTTTAATTTCTCTCTAAAAAGAATATTTTGCCCTCTTTCAAATAAAATCTTATTTATCACCAACTTGGCAATTTTATAAATATATGAAAATTTGAATTCATCTAATAAATCAACAAAAAAAGAGAGTAACGTGTCCCTTTAATAAACGGTCAAATAGCAGTACATCGTTCCCTACTAAGAAAGAAGCAAAATATTTGTATCTTTGAAAAGGGAAAAAGGAAAAGTCTTTCCTGTCTGATAATATATCCAGTAAACAACTTGCCTATATCTTTTCTTCTCTTAAAGAGCAAAAGCAAAAGCATTTTGTTTTATGGAAAAAATGCTAATAAAGAAAGAATTTATATTTGAACAGAATTAATTAAACCAACTACTTACTATTAAATATTAGTTGTTTTGAAGCCACGTTTTGAAGAGATTATTTATATTAAAAATAAACCCGAATTTGTTTTTTTATCACATGTCACCTTATATTATTGAAGGTGATGAAAAAGGCAGGGTGAATGGTGTAAATTACTTTGAACGCATAGGAGAGCATGCAGCAAATCCGAGAGGACATAGTGCTAATGACCTGGTAGTCCTTGCTTGGTTCGGACTCGTGTGCCGTAGCGAGTCCACTCAATTTAGCTCTGGCAGCTCGAGCTCGACGTAAAAGTAACAACGCAGCGGCGGCCGCGCATAAACCGACGAGCATCGCGCATGCTAACAAAGCGAGATACAGTTGCTGTTGACTATCAAGGCGGGCAACCACAACCGTTGGGAGTTTCGTCTACGCATTCATAACAAATAAATAAATTTAATAAATATTCACTTTCTCTTACCTCCTTCGTTATCTTATCCCTAACTAGTTGAATTTAAAAAATACATTACTTTATCGCCAATGCCGACGCCTGTCACTTCTAGGCCTAAAATATCCTTCAGCTCGTCCTTCATATCAGCTGAAACAAAATAATAAAATATTATTCCTTAATTACTTATTTAATAATGAATTTGATTACCTAATTTGCTCGCTATTTGTGATGCATTTAATCCTTGATCGTTAGGCTCAACTTTAAAAGTAACTTCATTTCGATCCACTCTAAAAAAAAAAAATACAATAATTATATAACAAACATAACAATAAAATAATTATTTAATGTACTAAACTTCTTTACGAAGCCTTTGGTTTTGGCATAAAATCCTAGTCGCATGGAGTACTAAACTCTCGCACATTATCTTCTACTAGAGATTTATTTTAGAGGGAGGGGAGAAAGCATTGAGCCTACACTCACCCCCCTGCGCTCTCTCTATAACGAATTGTCAAATTGATTTATAAACAATAAATTAAAATTAATTGTTTCCAATTATTAATAAGTGTCAATGATAATTCTTGTTGGAATTATTATAGAACTTAACTTTTATTCTTAAAACGTTTTTGTATAAATAAAAACTTTTTGCCCTCAATGGGAGTGTGATTTGTTTGCTCCCTTCATTAGAAAGCAGTGATTTTAAGATAAAAGGGCCTGTGATGGAAACAGTATCTAAAACAGATATCCAGTACACATTCCAATACTAAACTCATTGTCAATCAACAGTTAAAAATTATTATTATGTTTTCTGAGTTTTAATATTGAATAAAGTTTTCTCGTTCCATATTAATTAATAAATGATTAATATTCACTAAATTACCAAATGAATCAGATTTGTGTGATCACGTATTGCCTTGGAGCCCCGAATGGGTTGGAGATTCTGGATTTCATTCCTTAATCCCATTATTCAATATATAATAACTCAATAAGTATCGATTTGATTCTAGTGAAACCAAGAATTCCCAAATCGAATCTTTGGCAGCCCTCAAATCCCCCATCTCCAGTGATTGGAATAACCTCCCTGCTACTATCTTCCCGAAAATCTATTATCTCCACACTTTCAAATCCAATCTCAATAAGCCCATTTTAAAATCATCACTCCCCCCTTTTCCTGTTCTTCCTGGTTGCATGTGACTACTGGTCCATTGGACCTTATGCTTCCATATCCCAAAAAAAAAAATAAATAAAAATCTCCTTTTATTATTAAAAAATATCTCCTGAATTGTACGTGAAGAGGACTAGAAAATGTGTGGCTAAAACGAAAAAATCCCAGTTAAACTGAAAATGTAATTTATTTCTAATTAATGATAACAACTAGGAAATTCATCTCCATTAGAGAGATCTTTTTTGTTTAAAACTTTTTTTTTGATAGTCCTCATTTGTTCGCTCAGCATGTATTCCGACCAAAGAATTAAAATAAAATAAAATATTTATTTCATGTTTGATACATTATAAAGTGCTAAAATATTGTATTTAAAATAATATTTTTGTTTATAATGGATTTTTTAAAGGTTCTAAAAACGAACGGAATCTGAATGCGCGATGGAGAGGAAATTTTTTTATAAGATATATATATATATATATATATATATCAGGAAAAAAGAAATAAAAGGAAAAGCATAGTAAAAGAGCAAGCAGGTTAAGGTTAAGGTTAAATAAAAGAACAGTAAATTCTTTATTCAAGTAAATATTCAGTTTACTTTTCAAGTTAAATTACTTAATTTCATCGCTATTTCTGACGTTTTATCTATAGATATAGATAAAGATAGGTTAAAAAAAGTTTAGTTGAATGCAAAATACGTTATATAAATAATTAATATCTAATTTCTTATTCTTTTAACCATTAAAATGAAAAAATATGTATAAATGTCCAACAATGAAATTTATAATAAGATATAAATGTTTCTATTTTAAAAGATTAAATGTCTCTTTAAGAAATAATAAAAAGCAAAATAGACCACCAAAAATATATTTTGTTAATTTAATAAAGGCCAAGAAAATGACTAAATTCAGGGTTTAAACATAGTCCTCTTCTAAAGCAATGAATTATATTTTTTTTGTTGGTGCCTATGCAATCATGGTTATTAAATCTTGACGTATATCTCTTGAATCCCCAAAAACTACATACTTATTACTTTAGAGAAAAGGGTGTTTTAATGAATTATGATTTGGAATCAATCGAGGAGAAGAAGTGAGTGAGGATGAAACTTTGGCAATTTGGTTGTTTATTTTTTTATAAATAATTCCAAATCTATCTATCCTTTTCTCCTCAGTAGGGGAATCTAATGGAATTATTTCACAATGATCATTATATAAACATAATCGTAACTGATATCGGGACTTGGAGAAGACAGTGTCCCATTCTTGTTATGTTTATGTATACAAAGAATAAAATAAAAAAATTATTCTAAAACTCACCGAATGTGGGTTAAAGTGTCAGACGGTAAATGCAGTGCTCGGCCAACATCGTTTACAATTTTTTCACCTTCTTGCCAAGTTCGAATACTTAAATCAAAACAATTCTATTAGAAATAATTCTCAGTTCTTATAAGGTAAAAATAAGTCATTGGAGTTATAATAAAAACCCTCCCTGATTATTATCTTTAAAAATAATATGTCAATATTTAAAATTCAAAGCCTTTTCTAAAAATTATTAGATTTTTAAACAGAAATCATTCATTTAAAAATTTAGACGAGGAATTTTATTATGACTCTGATGATGATATATTATATAATATACCTATGCGTAAATTCGATATATGCGTAACTAGTATCAACCACCTCATAATGGCCATCATCAATCAAAGGGTCGTTTGAATTACTTTTTAGCAACTCTTGAACTGCGCTTAAAGGATCTTTAGTATGTGCCTCTATCTCTTTCTTACTTGGGCTATCAAACGGCTGTTTCGCTTCTAATTCAGCTTCTAAATCTTCTGTGTCTACAAATAAAATCATTCATTCTTTACAAAAAAAATAAACAAGATGGCCTATAACATTTGAACAAAAGCTTCGCTTAAATGAAGGACATTAAATAAACAAGGGTAGAAAATTTTATGAAATATTATCAATATATAATACCTATTTTTTCAGGTTGTTGTATCTGTTCTTGCATATCCGATAAAGGAGGTTCACCCTGAATTTCTTTATCTTCCTCCTAAAGAAATAACATTATTACATGAATAAAATTGTTAACAATGAATTTCGTTTCATAATATTTCATACAGTTTGCTTATTGAAGGCATAATTATTAGTTGCATAGAGTGGTCCAGGTTTTTTAACGTCTAATCTTTCTCGTCTTTGAAATCGTCCCCATTCTAAAAGTGCATCCAATCCGTCATCAAGAGCCTGGGCTGCTTCAGCAACCTGAGCAGCTTCAGCTTCTTCAACTGAGGGTACTAAAAAAAAATAAATAATAAATTGACTCGTATAGTTAGTTCATGCTGAGTGTAAATGTAGATGATAATGGAGAAAATAAAAACAAGTTAGGACTACCTTACATCAATTTATTGGATATATTCGGTTCGGCATGTGGTCAAGTAATAAATATAAGATGGACGTTAACTTGAGCTGGCTTTATTTTCTCCCATCTCATCTAAATAATAAATTAATAGTATGGGTAAAAGTAAATATTTTACCCCTGAATTTTCCAGCCCGAGTTTCCTTTAATGATAATGATAATGGATAAAATTATTTATTATCTGTCACCTAAGGTGTTTTAGCTCCAAAATAAACCAATAAAAATTTATTTCAGTTGACAAGGATGAAATAAGAATAGGAACAATGAATATATTGGTTAACAAAAAAAGAGGCTGAATGATATGACATCAGGATTATGCATGGGTCATTAGGTCCATGCCATCATTCATCGTTGTTTGTCCAAATACTCATGTAATCCGTGCTTCCCTTTTGAAAGGTTGCTTATGGGAAGCCCTGTATTATAGAATAATAATTTATAATTCCTTTATTTACTTACTATGAGGTTTCTGTTGTATATTTTCCTGACCTACATGAACAACGCCACCTTCTGTATATCCAGAATTAATCGGTGGTGGAATCATCAAATGTTTTGGTTGCTTTTGTTCTTGTAATTGACCTGGTTCAAGAGAATCTCGCGTTTCAAAACCAGCACGAAACAAATCTGGAGTATTATAATATTGAAATTCATCTGGTAGGTCTAAAGGTGATAGAGGTTGAGACAAAGATGTCGGTATGTCAAATGAATCACTCGAATCAATTTCTGTTTCAGATTCTAAAAGAGAATATTTTTGTTTATTGAAAAAAAAAAAATTAAAATTGGAAAACAATAATTAAATACCTTTATTTATTGGATTGAAATAATCTGGAGCTTTGCTAACCCATGGAAGAGATTTCTTAAATATATTAGGACGTCGACGTCTCCACAAATTTTCTTCATTATTTTCATTTTCATCTTCTTCAGTGTTAAAAGTTTCATCGTTACGGTGAGGGTTTGCGACAAATCTTCTTAGGAATCCTGGAGGAGCTTCAAGTCCCGTTATTGCTTCCAAAACTAAAAGAAAGATCGAAACTATCGTTGAATTCCTTCCTACCCATGGTACTATCAAAAAAAATTAAATCAAAGAAAATAAAACTAAATTCTGATTTGATATGCAGAATTTCTTTCCTGACGGAACTATTAATAATTACTTAACAGAACAGGAACCTAAACTTTCTTTCAAGTAATCTGACTATTCAAACTGGTCTCTATATTTATTTAAAAAATATTTTTACCCACATCTTGTATTTTCAGCTGCTTGATCTTGTTGTTCAAAATTATCATAATTTGGTGGCATATAAATTTCATCAGCAAAATCTGCATGAGGATTTGTGGCGCTTGGCGTAAATTTGACAAAAGCCAAATGAGGATGTCCAGTTGAACGTTCTTTCTCCAAAACCTCATCGTCTTCACTAGCAGAATTAGAAATAGAAGGGATATCTTCTTTCAAAATACCTTGTTGGATAAGTGCCTAAAAAAGAATATTTTTTCCTTTTTTTTCCTTAAAAATATTTTTATTATTTTATATTTTTTTACCGGTAAATGTCTTTGGGGTTTGAGGAATTCTTCTCGTTGTTGAGGGGATCGATCCATATCTTGAAGAGCTCTAGCCTCAAGTGCAGGGTCACTTAAGTCGGTACATCCTTCGGGGTCATAGTAATTGCTATAAAAGAAAATAAAAATTTTTTTTTTTTAAGTTTCATTTTCACTTAATTATATAGTAGGGTCTATAAAAAGAGATGATAAACAGTACAGTATTTATATTTTATGGAAAACTAATTGAAAAAAGTCCCCAATCAAAATAATATTTATGACGATGGTTCAGAAGTAGTATAAATACGTTTAAGAATTATTCTTAAATAAAGACCTACTCAGTGCAGTGAGTTTTCTAGGCATATTAAATCATTTTGGAAAACTGGGATTTCTCTTCTTTGTGAATTTCTATAACGGTATAAATTCACCATTTCCTTGATATTGTTTTGCTTGATCTAAGGATTGTAGAAGCTGCTCGGTGCGTTCCCATTCATATAAACAATTGGAGTTTTTAAATGAGTGCTGTCTGCTTCAGGGATTCATCTGCATACTATGCTAGTATGATAAACCCTGTAGAAATGAGCTCTTCCCATTGGTAGTAAATAGCCTTCTGATGTGTCTACCTTGGGAAACACAACGGTGTAATCCTTAATATTAATAAGATTCAAAAGTTAAAAGAAATAAAGAATCAAGGTTGATAGGTTAGAGGGCTTTCTCTCTAAAAAAAAAATTATTGAGTCTAGGGCGTTTCATAATGGTGAATATTTTATGAGGAATTATAAAGAATAAGTAATTTTAAAGTGATACTGCCTCCTATTATTTAGCAGGATACTTTTAAATTATAAAACAAATTTTATCTTTGCAATGTTTGAGATAGAGATTTTTAAAATAAGCCAAACAAATTAAAAGTGTTTAAAAATACCCGAGAAGAAGAAATTGATTTATACTCCTTTTCTCAATCATATCGTATTTCCAATAAATTAATAATAGAACTCACTCGTATTGAATTGCTTGGAGCAGAGATTGGATAGTGCACTGGGTGTAGGGATGCCTCCAGCCATAACCCAAAGCCAACATCCTTTCCAACTCAGCCTCCAGAGCGGACAAAGAAATCGGATCCAGTGAAAATCTGCAAATAAAGATCACACCAAAAAATATAATAAGTTATATAAATGTTAAATACAAAAAATTGATATCCCGTATCCGAGAGAATGTTAACCTCAAATTTTCTTTTTTTAAAATTTCACTTTAAAAAAATACTCCCACTACCCAATATCAAAAAAAAAAAATTTTCTTGCATATATACAGTACTTTTCAAAAGTTCTTGAAATAGTAATTTATTGGAAGTACTTTATTAAATAGCTAGTCGTTTTAATAACTTATTTCTTTTTTTTTTATGAACTAGCTGCACAGTTGGCTTTCGTTGGATCACGTTTATTTTATTCATATAGAACTCTTTATTTATATGGGTAAAATTAAATAATTTATATCAAATTAATACCGTATAAGTTTTTAAAAAATTTATTCACTTTTTTATTTTATAATTGAAGTTCCTTTTTTTATCGGGATTTAATTACTAACAGACTGACAGATTTGCATTTATATAAGAGTATTGATTTCTAAATAATTCATATTTCTTCAAATTATAATAGATGTTTTTTTTTACGTGCGGAAATAAAAAAATAAAAATTTTTTTTATCAATTAATAAAAGGAATGAATAAAAGGTGCTTCTCTTTTTTATGTTCTTTGATTTTTAGTGGTCTAGATGGTCTTCTGACGTTTGATGAATTTTTAATTTCATCCAAATCACCATAATTTTAAATTTCATTAGTATTTTTATCTATGGTAAGTTTATTTCTTTTTTTTTTTTATAATTTCAAATATAATGATAAAGAAATGTCAAAGCATGATATGTAATGAGTTTAATGAAAAAGATGCTAATTTATCAGCTCTTATTAATTAATATCTTCTTGTTTATTTCAATTTTGTTGCAATTTATAATGTAATCTTTTTCTGGGAAACGAAAAATATAATTAATTCACGGTCATTTTTACGATTATATGCAACCCTTCTTTTTTAGTAATTTAATCGAATGGAACTAATAAAACACAAACAACCATCTTACACAAAGGTTTAACAAAAATTACCATTTTAAATAATTTAAACAAAAAAAAAAAAAAAAAAAAACCACGATATTAATTTCTCAGGCCTCTGAAAAATTTTTGCATATTTATTATTAATTTTTCACTACTTTTTTTTTTTTTACTTTGTTTAATTTCTCATTGGCCATCCTTGTATTAAACAGATCTTTTAAAGAAATAATAATGCTAGAGGTCTAGCTTTTCGTACCAAAGGTCAGTGGTTCGCTTGCCGTCCTGAGCGACAAAAATTTATTTAAATTATAATATATTGGCTACCAATTAATTTAAATAAATAAGGATGGAGTCTAAATGACCTCAGATGCCGAAATTTATTCATATCTATTCATCATTAATTATAATTATTTGATACAAGAAAGCAACAAAAGTATTTTATTTTAAAGAAATAATGTTTTAAAATAATAAAATTGAATGAAATCGAAATAAAGAACTGAAAACAAAATGCTAACATGATAATTTCAGATCAATTGCCGACTTCTTTAAATTTATTAAGACCTTAAAAAGATATACGTGTATATATAAGCAAATAAATTTTTTAAAAAAGACTTTAATTAATCAAGAGAATTAAATTTAAATTTAAATAAATAGATAAGAGTTATTCTCCTCAATTTATTTATATTTAATTTTATAAAAAAAGAAAGAGCATATGTCATTTAATATCAGTTAAATAATTTTTAGACATTTTTTTTTATTTTTTTTTATAAATAAATTTGGAGAAAAGTATGAAGTTAATTAATTAGTAAATTAACTTAAATGCTTAAAAAGTCAAGAAAGTGTGATAAGTCTATTTTCATGTGCGATAAGAAAATTATACAATATATAAATTATTCCTATAGCGAAAACATTCTTTTGAAATATTATATACGTAGTAATAAATAAAGAGTAAAATAAAATTTACCTATAAAGGTCTTCTTCATTTGGTGTAGCATATTCACTTAAACAGCGTCCAAAAGCATTATCTGAAAAAAGGGCAAACATCTCAAAAGAATGAATTCTCAATATCACACAATAGAATAGAATTCTAAGGTTTTAATCAGGACAACATATTAACTATAAATATTGTTTTTTGTAGACAACAATTCCCAAAGTGTGGCTAGGAAATTGAAATTTATGCAAAAACAAAAAGAGAAATACATGCCCAAATAGCCCATAAGAAATTTTAGGATTTAGTTGGAAATTTATATCTTGTTAAGGGTCCAGAGGTCGATGATATATAAATCTTTTATTAAAACTGGATTTCAATCCTGGTTAGACCATTTTCAGCTTTAAATAAGTCTCATTCTAAATAAGCGACTCCCCGATGTTAAACAACATGACAAAAGTTATATGGTAATATAATTTCAATAAATACTCATCTTTTTAAGAACGAATAATTTTAATTTAACAAAACCTGAATATGGTCCTATGCAGGACCGAAACCTCGTTTTATTAAAATTTTTTTTTTTTAATTTTGGCCTGAACCTCTATTTCTCTAATGGTATTTTTTGCCTTTTAAAATTTTCATTGCAAACCCAAACCTTTTATTTACTTAAACACTGCCCTTTTGAAATTTCTTAACATAAAATTTCTGATTATGTTGTCCAGGTTTGAAACTTGTTAATTGAATATTTTTATTTCAGATAATCAAAGGAAGGGATCAATTTACCTGCAAAGCATCTCTCACTTGGCTCGCATAAATGATCGCCAAAAAGACATCCTGAAAAAAAAGTAATATAATGTTTTTTTTTTCTAATAATGGCATTATTTTTAATAAATATATTTAAGATATAAGCTAAAATTATTAATCCTACTTATTATGTATATATACTGTTTATAAAAAAAATAATATTTATTGATTTGACCAAAATAATATTGGTCGATTTTTCTTAAACGAATATATATCAAGAAATTTTTTCCGAAAAGGGAGCAAAATATAGGAAGGACATTTGATTTCTTTTTGAAGATATTTAACCATGAGAAAATTGATAAATTGCTTTTACTATAAAATGTATTTTATTATTAGCTATTAATTATTTTCTATATGTTGGAAACGGCAGTTTTCCTTTGTCACTGATTGAATTAGAGTATTTAGCCCAGGGCTTTTGGAGGCATTTTTGACTTTTCGAAGTCAGAGTCGTATCAAAACAAAAATGTACTCACTCAAAATTAAATTTTTGCTTCATGATCCTTCACCATTCTGGAAGGGAGAAAAAATTTTCGATTTCTGGATTTTGATGTTTCTTTATTTTTTGAATCTGCCCAAGTTTGAAAATATTATTTTTCCATTGAGATCTGTGTGTGTGTGTGTGTGTGTATGCTTCACGCTTACTGCTTACACGATACAGCACACAATAATTTCGATGATTCTTGATATCTGTTCCCCTTTGTGCTATTTAGTTTTTGGGTTCGTAATGACTTTTTCAGGCGTACGTATTTGGATTTTCGAAGCGACAGAAATTTATTTCAATTATATTGGAGACCAAATGATTTAAATAAATATCGACAGAATCTAAATGGCCTCAGATACCAAAAAGACTTAAAAAAAAAAATAATAGTCTGATGACATTATTAAAATTAATTAAAATTGAAGATATACCATCCAGCCTCACTAAGGCTCTGATCGTGTAATTATTATAGGGTTACTATTAAAACAAAAGCTTTAGTTTTAGTTGCCTCTTCAATATATTAATCCGATTCTGGATATAATCCTATCAAATAACAAACAAACGGAACTTTAGAGCAATCCTATCATGAGTATTCAATCCAATCAGCCTCTATTAATTGCCTCTGATCGAAAATAATGTTATCCTTTAGAATTAGGACGCTCTAAAATTTATACTGGTCCATAATACAATTTGAAATTGCCTCCAATTAATAAAAATGAAAATAAAGAGATTCAAATGATGTCTCAAGACTATATTTTGATACGATAGCGGGAGTAAAGCAACACACGACTCTGCCTAAGGGATAATTCATTTTGAAAACGAAATAAAAATAAAAACCATTTACAAAATCGTTTTAATCGTTCATTATTTTGTGTAAATTTTATGAAAATTTCTTCTATTTAGGACTAGCTGTGAAGCCCGTTTTTCTGTGGAAACATTTTTTGCCTATTTTTCTACATCTCAGGACCCCGAAAACTATAGATTCAACACTAATCTCGTTCATTTTTCACCCTTCCTCCCACCCCATGCCGATGAGGGCTAAACTTGGACTTAAATGACATTCGAAGAGTCACTATTCATCTCAACGATCCCGAAAACTATGGATTTGACACAAAAATCGGTCGTTTTCGATTATTTTTGCATGTCACCTTACCCACCCCCACCCCTAGAGATATTAGGGATATCTTATCCCGAAAGTATTTTTTCCAGATTGTAAGTCAATATATATCAAGTTTGGTTGAAATTGCATCAAGCGTTCCAGAATTATCCTGGAGCATATATACATATCTACATTTTTATAATATATATATTATATATACAATAAATTAAATTACGAGTCTCATTAGAAAACGCTCACTAAGAGAGATCGCGCCTAATCACATGGCATTTCAAAATTGCTTGGCCTTTGTCTCAATATGCCTTTGGTCTAGCTTTAACTGACAAAGCAACAATTTTTTTCAAACTAGTTATTCAAAATGATGATTGGAAAATTTTTTATATGGATATTATTTCATTAAAGTTAATATTTGAGGAGATTGGTTATGATTTTTCATGTTTGAACTTGAAGTTATCGGCTGGTTGACAAAAGTTGATGTTGCCTGTGGACCTTGATTAAAATCTTAGAGGTAAAATTTTGTTTCAATATGTCACGTCTTTTGGGTACAGATATACTCAGACTTTATTCGTTTTTTTACAATATATTGGAATTTTTATGCTCCATGTTGTTTTGAACTAAGAAAAACTTGCTCCACTTTCTTTATAATTTCGATTTAATAAATAGTTTGATATTATTGGAGATAAAAGATAAAAATTAGCTCTTGTCACGCTAAAATTGAATGATCTAATAATAAAAAAAGTTATTCAACAATTTTTATTGTGTTGAAAAATAGAAACCATTATAATATATAGATTAAATGTAAAAAGTAATAGATTAATAAAATAATTATTTTTTATATACGTATAAAAAAAAATAAAGAGGTTAAATCAGAATATTTTTGTGTAATATTCCAACTGTTTTTTAGTCATCTAAATCCACCTCTGAATAAGGTTATTTGCTAAAAACAAAAATTTTGTTTCATCTATAAACTAAAATTAAAAAATGAAAATATTAATTATGGGTTGAGATCATCTAATTATACAAATAAAATGAAATCATAATCTGATGAAAAAAATCTTGGTTCTCTTTCAAATTGAACCTCCACTTTAGCTAAATCGCTTCTCATTTTCTTAATAATTTAAATAAAACCTTAATTAATTTATATTCCTTGATAACAATTCTACTAGGGGTCGGAATGAGATTCGTCCTCCATGCATCTGAAATTTTTTATGTGACTTTGCTTTTTTTTTTTAATAAAAAAGGTCAATTCCATTTGGAACAGATAGAACTCGTGAGAAGAATACTGAATTAATGCTTTTGGTCACATATGGACTGTCTTTGTTCTCGATATGCTCAAAGGAAAATAATTATCCAATTAATTTTTGGAAATTTAATCTAAAACTAGATTTGTTTGTTCTTTTCAAAAGTTTATTCTTTTCAAAAAGACTCTTTGATGTTAGGCAGAGAGTAAGATTTTAGGTCAGGGCAGGTCCATTTTTACTCGCTGTATTTTTCTGGGGGAGTTACTCCTTTGGGTTTGTGCCAAGAGAAGACCTAAGAATTTCTGAAAATGTTCTCTGCGTCTCTTCCCTTTCTATTACCACCTTGAAATTTTATCTTATTTTTAAAAGTCTTCTCTTTTCTCCTTTAAAATTGAAAACATTTGAGATCAAAGTGAATAATGAATGCATTTGAGATTACTCTTTAAATCTTAATTCTATCAAATAGATTCAAAAACAACCATCAAAGCCAACTTTTTATCAAATACAAACATCGAAAAAGAAGGAGGGGGTTAATGCAAACAAATGTCTTTTATATTAAGTAGCCATAAAATTTTCCCTCTCTCTCTTCAAATAACTAAAAACTAAGAATGTAATTTTAACACATTTCTCGAGATGTTGCCAAGTCAAAAAAGATATTAGACTAGCTCAAGTACTGGTTTATTATTTTGTTAATTTTAAAAATTCAAGGTGTTATTAAAATATTTTACAAAAGTATTTGAGAGTTTTTCTTAAAAATTAATAATGAAAAAAAAAAAAATGAAAATCCAAATGTTGATGTAATTACAAACAATTAAAACTAGTGACAACTAGATAGATAGATAGCGAACCATCTTATCCATATTTCTTTGTGAAACAATCATGTTTTTGGAGAAAATTAATGACTCTTCTTGAAAGACAGGCCTAACTCCTCGAAAAAGGGGAAGAATTTTACAATTAAGACAAATTAGATAGGTCTTAGCTTAATTTGTAGTCATTCACTCCGAGAAAATATGACTCTTTTCATATTTGACACGAATATCGAGAACGAGAAGCCAAATTTCGAGACAAAACGAGTGTCTCGTTTTTTCTTATATTTTTTTCCCGAGCAGCCTGTATTAATTCCATAAGATATTTTATCATTTCACAAACGAAAAATAGTCATTTTTTTCGAGACAAGAACAAGACGTGACAATTTCTAGTCTCGTTTCTTCAAATGAATCGTTATTATTTTTTCCATTTTAAAATTCCCGACCCAGCAATTTATCCGAAGACAATTTTTCTATTTTTTTTTTGTTTAATCTAGGGTTATCTCGATTATCCAATCCCCTCACATTTTTTCAAGTCATTAATTTTAATTTAAGGAGAGAAAATTAACTTAATATAACAAAAAAGAACTTATTAAAGAATTATAAAAAAATATTTTCTTATAGAAGGTAATTTTATTCTGACAAAATAATAGAAGAAAAAAGAAGATAAATGTTAAAAGGGTAAAGATAGTAAATTTTTTTTTTAAATAATGAAAATATATTTTTCAAAACTAAATGTCTTAAGGAGATGAAATATTATTCAAACAAGCAATGAAATAAAACAATTTATAATTCGAAATTTGTTTTAATAAAAAAAGACATTTTCAACTTTTGACATGAACACATTTATTATTGTTATTCGTATAAACAAACGGTTTAGAAAAAATTTTAAGCCTGCAAAATTTTTTATAGCCGATACGTTTGTCAGAGCTCTAAGGTTGCTAGTCAAAAAAGGGAACTAAAAATTTGATGATGATATGATATGAGGGTGTAGAGTTGAGAATTAATATGGCGTTCAAGCAGAGGCGGACTGGCCACAAGGCCCTTCTGGCAAATGCCGGTGCCGGCGTAACAATATGGGCCAGTAGCCAACGAACCGATTTCATTTTATTTATAACCCGACTATTTTTCCTGGACTCTCGCTAAGGTCCTCTATAAGGTAAAATTTCATTTCGAAATTCCATCGGGAAGTTGTTCAAACAGCGTGACAGACAGGTTAGGTAGGTGAAATTAGTAATCGCAAAAAAATTCTAATTAATTAATTATGTCCCAAAGTTATCATAATTAATCTTGTAACAGAATAATTCTTCAAATAGACTCTGAGGTTGCCACAGGATACTCTCAATAATATAAGACAATATATGTGTATACCAACATTGGTGTATATTATACAAAATTAATTATGACAATGTCATGTCTCTTGCGGCAGAGGTAGAGATACAGTGGTGAGTGGTTCGCTTCCTGTCCTGAGCCACAAAAATTTTTAATTATAAATTATATTGGCTCCCAAGTCTAAATGGCCTCAGATGCCCAAAAAAGACTTAAAAAAAAAATATATGAAGATGGAAATTTTGTCTCTGTTTTGACTACTTTCGGCTTTGGTATCCAAAGGCTGCAATCTGCCTTGTGTTTTTTACCATATAAAAATTAATTTCAATATCACCTCAAGTGCCAAAAAAAAACACACTTATTTATTGCTTTGCAATCCCGTAAAAAACGATTTAAAAATTTGGCAATTTTATAGACATTTTTGGACTTATATCTCTCCTGCAGCCTTATTAAAAGTATCTTAGCTACACCCTTGCCGGATCCCAAAAAATTGCTTTTTCAAATGAAATAACTCTGAACCTCCTCTCTTTGTAACAGAAATGATCCCTCCGATACACAGTCGCCAAGTTCAATTGCTTACGTCACCAGTTGGTCATACTCAGTCAGTATTTTACGATATAAAAACGGGATTTTTTTTGCATCTCTAGAAGAGAACAGTAAGATTCAATCTTAAACACTATTGACAGTCACAAAGAGCGTTCTTTGCAAACTACTATCTATTAAAATAAAAGAAAAAAAAACCTTATCGGTTAATATCACGAGTTTATCTTGCTTTCTCGGCAATTGTGATGCAAATGTAAGGTGGTTTCTAAGGAATGAAACATCATTTTCCCTCAAACACCTGGTGCTGTTTGTTTATTGAGCTTATCTCGAGAATTTTTGATACCAAAGGTTTTTTTGCTATTTGTCTTTCTCCATTAAAGGCCTTTCAGATATAAGATATAATTTATATGAACATAAAACAAGTTTTGTCACTACTCTAAGGTGTAGACCTAGAACGAGTTGGGTAGATGATATCTTCGAGATGGTGTGACAGGGCCAGATAATGAATGAAACAAGTACAAGAAAGAATGGGGTGAGGAGTTGTTGTTTTTGGCTCCAAAAAATATAAATAATAATAATAATAATAGTAATAAAAAGATGCTGAAGTTAAAAATATAAAATCCCGTCCTAGGCGGCAAAAATTTATTTAAATTACCTTGGCTACCCATTAATTCAATTAATTAAGAACGGAGTCTAAATAGTCTCAGATGTCGAAAAGGACTTAAAAAAAAAAAAATATTACATTTATTTTATTTTATTCCTTGTTAACTAAAAAATTTTTTCTATTGTAAAATTTTAATGTATTATAATAAATAATTAAATAATAAAAGTTAAAATGTCATTTTATGGAGTTTTTTTCTCCAAGTCTTCTGAACTCCAAACGATAGACAATATAATTTTATTTATTAACGATACAAATTATTCAGTCATATTTATTGTCAATTGATAACCAAATGATTTAAATAATTGGATTGACTGGATCCGACCCCACCTTAGATTTTAAGCTTATCAATATTGACAATGTCAATGATCATTAACCTTTTGGCCACGGATTGGGGGCTATTTTATAGTTATATTTTATACAAAACTTCCCCTAGAGTATAAATTACATATTTAGGCAAGAGAAAGTAAAAAATATCTTTTGGCTTAATTAAGGATTTGTTAGTAAATGGTCGGCAAAGTTGATCATTCAGGCTAGCTCAATAAACTTGTTTATTTTATAATAACAGTAAAGATAGAATAGTGAGTGAGTAATATGAAAGGGTGAATGGTTTTTCGGGCGTTTGTGTAGCGAGTGTTTTAGTGTTAGAGAAGTTTATGAATGAACGTGTGGGCGTGATGGCCTGGCTAGCTTGCCAGGGCGGGAGGTTCTGACGTAGGGCCTCTACAGCGATCAATGCGAGCACAAACCCTCAAGCCTTTAAAAGCCCTGCACCCTCGAACACTCCGATAATCCCAGGACACCCACCAACACCCTGAACACTCCGAAAATCCTGACTGAACACTCCAAGGGTCCTCCCTCCCCGACATGTTTCTGCCTCCATTCAGGTGACAAGCAGTCCAGGAAAAAAATACCAGTTTAAAAATAACACAAGGTCTATTTATAGATATATAATTCAAAGAATGAATATATCCCAGGATTTTAAATTAAATCTCTGGTTTTGGAATTAAAAGGATAAAATTATAAAATTAAATTATATGAAATTTTTTTACAAGTTTAAGGACAAGCTTCGACTCTTCTTTTCCACTAGTTTATTTAGGAATACGGTACACGAACGGATTCCAAAACATTTTTTATTATATATCAGTAGTGTGGTAACCACCTTTTAAATTATTTTTTGAATTATAGTGTAAGCTGTATAGAAATTTTCTAAATTTTAATTGAAAATTATTTTCAATTCTTAGAGAAAAATTTACTCTTTTTTTTCTCTAGCCGAGATACTGATAGTGTTTGTAATTATTATAAAAAAATTCTACAATAAATTAGACGAATAAACAAATTATATTTATTTGATAAGAAAATTTTTTTTATGAAATATTAATAAAAACAAACAAAAAACGTCATCATAATAATAAACCTGTTGTTGTTGTTCATATTTTAACATACATATTATTAAATAATCAACAATCTATCATCCTATTACCATGGGTTGTAGAAATTAGTTCGAATTTGATTACTGGAAAGTAAGTAACCCAAATGACCAACTCATTAATAGATTTAGAAAATACGAGATGATTGTTTTGATTGGACATGTTTGGTGCCCCCCGGACAAGAGAATCAGGGACCATCCACTTTCGCGGCGGATATGCTACCTTTAAGCTAGCCTCACACGTAACGGAAATCCTCAAGATTTGGACTGTGCAGTCTAAGCCCTGAGAAATTCCTAAACGTGTGTGATACAGTCCTTGAGGCCGGGAGCGGACTGTGCAGATCCCAAAATCTTTCACCTTCAGGCGGCAAATGCGCAGTTAAAACCTGACATGTGTGTCTACTCATTAAGTCCGCTATCCGCTTCTTATTAATAAAACATAAAAAATGCAAATAATGTCCAGATTTTTCTATGGTCCACCTAAATTTTTTCACGGACCACCGGTTAGCGACCGCTACTCGTGCGATTTGTGAATTAAAACAAAATAATAATAATAATAAAACAACAGATTCGTCCCTTTGCCTTAAGATAAAGTTCTTGTTTCATTCAATGATCTGTGGTTCGTCTTACCGTCTGATACTCTAAAATAATAATTGATGGCCAATAAATATGGACGCATAACGAGTATACTCACATTAATATACACAATTTAACGATTCAGTTCTGATGATATTGCGGGTGGAAATAGGTAGATTTATCTCGGTATACAGGATGAGAAGTTAGAGATAGGAAATAAAGTAACTTGATAGGCGACCTGATATGAAATTTTTTAGCACATGAACAAAAAATTGTAGAGCAATTAAAATAGCATACAAATTTTAATAAAAAAATAATGTTGCTGGATATTCTGGATATGCTGGACATCGCTGGATACGAACTGAAGAAAATATTTGAAGAATTTTAGAGCGTGTATGGTGACAGCGAGTTCAGGCCAAATTTGAGACAAGGCCTGGACTGCGCAGTTTAGTGTTGAGGTCTGGCCTGAGCGTGAATGGCCTAAGGCTATCTTTATAAGATACCTCGGCAGCAGTCAAGTTCTAGTCCGGGAGACACCAAACATGCCCAATCAAAACGATCATCTCGTACTTTCTAAACGATATTTTGACAAATAGTCTCTTGAGACCTTATGAAAACCATTATTTTTCAAAACAAACCCCTAATATGCAATCATTAATGGATTTTTCAATTAATTGCTTTAGAGCAGCATTTTTCAACCTATGGGTTGCGACCAAAAATTGCACCAAAGAAAATTGTGAAGTTGGAACACTTGACAAAAAGATAAAGGAATGATGTTCTTTGTTAATTATATTTAACAATTGAGCATGTATGGTTCGCTCTAGAGGAGATCTGAAGTAAATAATAAAAAAAATCCATTAGTGAGATGGTCATTTTGGGTTGCTTACTTAGTAAGCAAAAACGAACGGATTTATGCACTCCATGATATTTAAAAAAATTTGAAATTTTAAGCTACATAGCTGAGTTTAGATGAGAAAACCAGCAGAACTTCTCTATAAAATTTCTAATATTTTTGGTTTATTTTCGTTTTTGGCCTGTCATACAAGAAAGTAGAATTATTCAAGTCAAAATTCCCACAAAAAATAACATGGTCATCTTGTCAATTATCGTTTCCCGTTTATTAACTATTAAAATAAAATTAAACCCTTTAAGAGAAAAGATAAATTCTTTCCCTTCATTCTCTCTTCCAAAAATTATTTCCTCCTTTCCCCATATCGTTTATTTTATAACTCTATTAAAAAGATTCATTCATTCATTCAACTCTGAAGAGGGTATGTTGGAGGACTTTAAGGATTCAATTTTATTTTCATTTTATTATTATTTTCTCAAATCCCGATTAACACAAAAATAAAATAGAAGAAAACCAACACCTATTCACAAAATTGATACTTAAGATATAAATAGTCTTTTCAAACATTTGTCTCTTTTCATTATATATTCATTTTATGAAGTTTGAAAATTGAAAAAAAAAAAAAAAAAAAAAAATTTTTTTTGTTAGAGATTTTTTTAAAATCTTTTCGGCATCTGTGGCTATATAGACACTAAATGTATGTATATTTACGATAGAAATAGAAAAAAATAGATGATTCAGGCATATTAACTTATATCAATTGTATCCAGCCCTGTCCCTTGGTCCCTGTTTATTACGGTTAAACAGCTCCAAACAACGCTCTGAATCATCGACGCGTTGCTCTTTTTGGTCCACTGTGACCAAGCGCGCCACCCACTTAGAACACATCTTTCTCATGGACAAAATAGTGTATACACTGCTTTCTGATATCTTTAAGGTGTCAACTATCTCAGGCAACTTCAATTTACGATTTTGTTAACTTTTTTTATGTTTTCTGGATTAACTGTCGAATTCGGGCGACCAGGGGGTTCAGCATCATCGGTGTTTGCTACGTTCGACGGTTGCTTTCGATGGAGCAGAGTCCTCATAACACGTTGCTTTGTTTGAAAGGTATTTTTTCCTAA
The DNA here is from genome assembly GCA_010014785.2 of Anisolabis maritima. Classification (NCBI taxonomy): domain Eukaryota; kingdom Metazoa; phylum Arthropoda; class Insecta; order Dermaptera; family Anisolabididae; genus Anisolabis; species Anisolabis maritima. The sequence goes on from JAAAKE020136125.1 coordinate 32,037, forward strand.
TATAACAAAGTAGCGTCACTAAAACCACTGTAACTTGTAAACTAATGGTCGGATTGTCATGAAATTTTGACACCTATCGTTTGAAGGTTGGTACTTTCTAAAAATCATATGGATTTTTCATTAGAGGCGCCATCTATGTGTAGGCCTCGGGACTTATTGAGTGATATGCTAGTATCAGCGTTCATGAGGCTCTTTAATAAAGAAGTTTGCCTACCTCTGATTTATATCAATTAGTATATCCATTTGAAATAAATAAATTTTAATCGGACGCTTGGGATTCGCACCCACTTGCCTTATAAAGTCAATATTTTTCTATATCTCGACTACGAGGAAGGGGGGGGGAGGGGGGGGGGGCGAGTTTTAATTGCCAATTAATTAATTTTTATTATTATTATAAATATTTTCCTTTCCATAAATTTAGAATCAGCCACTATTTATTTCTCAAGAATTGATATACTACTATAAAGAAAAAATATATCGAAACAATAACCTGGTATGGCAGCACATCACATTACATTGCTTTTATCAGATAAGAGAAAGTTGTTTAATATACTCTTAGCCACACCAGATTGTTTCTATTTATTTCTTAATATTTCAAGTTATTTGAATCAAAAATACTTTAGGACAATATTTAATATATTGTATTAAGTAAATAGATATATAATTAAAAGAGTAAAGGAAGAGTGTTAAAAGGAATTAAACTTAATTAACCAACCCTCTTTATTCTACTTTGTTCAACTTTATTAAGCTCTAATTAGAGTTTAACTGTCGGATATAACCAATATCCTTCTTAAAAGGAAACTTTTTCAACTCTTTTAATAAAATTCATTTGTTCTCATTATTTATTTTATTTTATAAAAAGGAACAAAAAAAAAAAAATATTGATAACAAACTGTAATCACAAAAAGAAAAGAAAATATGGGATGACTTATTATTTTTAGTTAGGAATTTCTCATATCATACATTTTAAGAAAAAGGAAAATTTGAAATTGGAACCATTATATATGAACCTCTTATCATCAAGATTTTAAGATGAAAGTTATATAGCAATATAAATTTAAGTTAGTGAAGCT
>JAAAKE020136126.1:0-13891 GCA_010014785.2 Anisolabis maritima
GCCGAAGTGAATTTATTTTTTTATATTCCGAGGCTCCTTTCAAAGCTAGTCTACCGCCTCACTTCTTCCCTCTCCCTATCGACGGGCTTGTTTAGGAAAAAGTATCAGGTAACCATAATTAGTACTGATTATTGCTGATAAGACAGTTAAGCAGTCTCTTTTTTAAAAATCGATAGTCGGCGAGAAAGGGAAAAAAAGAGGAGGTTGAGCAAAACGGAAAAAACTTATTCGATTAGAAGAAAAATTGCCCTTGTCCCTTAATAGCTCTGAGAATTATTGAAAAAGCCTAAATGACTGATAACGAAAAGAGAGAAAAAAAATGATAGAAAATCAAAGAATTAATTTCCTGACAAATTAGTTAATCATTCTAAATGAAAAATACATAATTAATAATTAGAAAAGAAAAATTGTACTTTGAAAATTACTTTAGAATCCACGAAGGAAATACTTTAATTTTTTTTGCTTCCTAAAAAAAAGTTGGGCAATTTGTTTTGATGTTGGAATTTTACTTGTATAATTGATAAAAATAGAAATAGAATACATTAGCTCTGATTTGTGCAAACTTGCATTTATGAATATACGAATGAGCCATCTGGAGGTGATTAATAAAAAACATCTGCCCCTCCCCTTATCCAATGAAAATATTTAAACGGAATGTGTGCAAATGAAAGCTCTCGGAGGTCAGAGTCCGGTTTGTTACCTGAAATGCCCGTATAATCGAAGGATGCGGGATAAAAAACATGCGGGCCCCAAAACGCCTTAAGATCCCCCTTCTTCTTATTCTAACTCCCACTCCTCATGCTTTATAGTAACCCAATTTTAATTAAGACACCATATCTCCCCCTCCTCTTCCAGGGAATGGGATAAATATAGCTATATCTTCCCAACTTCCCGTTATTTTCAGTTATTAATTGGTTAATTTGTTCCATTAAGGCTTGTTTTAATGCTGATTTATGAACAATTTTGTAAGAGCGACATTTAACAAGAATCGAATTAATAATAAAAAATTATGTTAATAATAATAATAAACATGAGAAAAAATTTATAAATTAGAAAAGAAAATATCCCAGAACTCACTTGTTTTAATTTTTCTAAGTAAAAAATCACACGGTCTCCTTGTAAAGAGAGCAAAGTATTTAATTATTTATTGTATTAATTAACAATTAGCCCCGCCCCAGGTTTAGTGATTAAACTTATTAATAAAAAATGTTCAGTAGGGCCTGGATTCTAATCCAAACTAAAAATTTATTCATATGAAAAGAATAAAGTCTCGATTGAGTTGGGAGTTTTTAAGTTCAGGTTTTGAGGTTTTGATATTTAATATGAATTTAGTTATTATTTCATCTTATTAACATAAAATCTAAGATAAAAGAAACTGTTTTAGGGCCATTGTTTTATTTGTCTCTGTCGAAGTTTCGGGGGCTACATCGTCCATCTTCAGGACATAGACTAAAGAGAATAAAGTTCGTTTCCTGCAATCGTCATTAATATTGAAAATTTACGATCGTCTTAATTTAAGAAAAAAAAACATAATCATTAATGATAAATAAAAAAATTTAATTTCAAATTTATTTTTCTTTTCATTATATATTCCATAGCACATATATTAATATTGCTGAACTTTTTTTTATCTCCGCAGCGAAGGCTATACAGACATATTATTATAAGATTGTGCGTTAACTTTTATCCGTCCATGTTTATTTAAATTAATTAGTAACTAATATAATTTAATTTATTGGCCAGGGCGTGAGACGAATCATTGACCGATCGTGAAGCAAGAGGTAACCTCTGCTCAAGGGACAGGGGCGTGAAAGAAGATCAAATATTGATTTATTTATTTGTTGTACTGATGATTTCTAAAATTTGTAGCAAAATACTTTATGAAAAAGTCATGAAGTTTTGCAAATAAGAACTGTCAAAAAAAGGAACATTTCAAATTATAAGAGATAAATAAATACTCGTATTATAGATATGAAGAAGAAATTTTAATTTAACCCAAATACGAAATTAAAAAATTGCCGTCATAAAACTATTTAGGTCTAATATATATATTCACAAATTAAGCTTAATTAATTTAATCTTTTTGGCTGATGTTAGATTTTGCAGTTGCAATTATTTATATGAAAATATTCTATAATGGTAGGTTCCGGCAATTCTTGAAACTCGAGCCCACTTACCGAGCTTCCAAAGTGTTTGTCTTGTTTCACATCAGTAATCCCAGTGACGGTATTTTGCCCAAGGACCCACGTCTTGTGGCCAATTGGATGACAACTAAGAGTTACTCGAGGTGGGACTAAAATTTCTTCCCCTGCATGCCAGTCTTCTCCTTCTATATTTTCAATAGGTGTTAAGCCGTGCAGTTCTTTTTCTCGGTCGCATCCTTCGTCCACACACCACGGGATTAAGCCGAAGATATTTTCTAGCGGTATTCTTCCCCCTTCCTTTAGCCATGGATGTAAATTTATTTATATTATATTATTTCGGAGATTTTCTTTTTCCCAGACAGAAAACGTTAAAATAATTCATCACGGTTTAGTTCAGTCAGTCTCTTATTCTGAGTCAGAACTTCCAGAAATTACTAATTAGGGCCGGAATTGCACACTAATGATATTAAGGGGAGGGGTCTGACTCATTTCATAGTATATAAAATTTCATAAAGTCCGTTGATTAATCTCATAATAGAGGAAATGTAAGAAAAAATCCTAACAAATTAATATCAAAACGATTTAAAGCTCCTATTATTTTTTCTTCTATTAATTTATTATTTAAAAAGTTTTTAAAATAAAAATGTTTCTAATTGAGATGCAAATGGAATAAGAAAAGAGAAGCGAGTATCCGATAACGATCCCGGATATGAGATCCCCAAGGGCGAAGAAAAAAACGGGATTTAGTGATTTTGTAAACGATTAAGGTCACATGAATTTAAATTCAGTTTAATTAATTAAAATAAAGAAAATTATTTATATTCATGTATCTAACTATCTACCTTATCATTATCGTTTAAATTTAAATATAAACTAATAAATAAAGTAAAGAACATTAAATTAAAATGGTAATATTAAATATTGAAAATTTTCCAAAACAAATGACTGGATATATAAACAAAATGAGATTTTTTCAATTTTCTTAAACAAATTTTATTTGAAATTAAAATAATTAATTTGAATTTGTTTAGTATATTTGAATATAACAGAGAGGTAAAATTTTATCTAATTTTGAAAATGTCTTATTTCATTAAAATCGAAATAGGATTTGAGCCGAGAACAAGTGACAGGGTGGCCTGGAGCCCCAAGTTTTGAGTGATTTTCATCCCTTTTTTTTAAATGTTAATTTGTTCCATCCCTCCTCCCCTAAAGGGAAGGAGGCCTACCCCACAGGTTGGGAATCACTGTCTTAAGGGGATCCAAAGAGATAATTTTCTATAGCCTACAAAAAAAAGAGAAGTGGGGTGCTACACACCAAACATAAAGAATGTATTTAATCTTTCTGATCTGAAGACTAATGCTAAGTTTCCAAAATGAGAAGACAGAAATATATCAATTTTAAATAAATAAATATGATAATAACCAGTGTAGCTCAAAGCTCTATTCAAAACTGAACAGCAATTAACTATGGATTTTTTGTTTTTAATCATTGATCTTATTTTTTTGGTGACTATCCTATTTACCTTTCTTGAAATTTATATTATTAACGGAAGGCCTTTTAACGAACCGATGCCTAAATTAGTCTTAAATAAAAATACTGCTTTGAGTTTTTTTTGTTTTTAGTTGTAAAATTTTTCTTAATTTCTACCATGAACTTTGATCGAACGTCTTGAACCCCAGGCCGCATAAAACAAATTCTCCTACTGCCCGGATATAATATAATATATGGAATAATACAGATATTCTTAAATTCCTAAGCAAGTAATTTCACATTTGTGGGGTTGAATGGCTTCGGTCAACAGACAAAAATTAACAAAAAATATTTCACATTGCTATATAATGGTCCTAAACAATGACCAATAAATAAAAATAATGGAGTTGTTTTAGGATCTATCCTTCCTCTATGGAGAGCAAATAACTCCCCTCGCAAATAGTGCGATATGACAATATAAGTTTTTTGGCGATATAGGAACTAAATTTCTGCTTCCTTCAATAAAATCTGAATCTTAATTTGTAAATTTTCAAGAGTTAAAGCTCTTCATGATATAAAGGTCAATGTTTCGCTTTCTGTCCGGAGCGATAAATTTATTTATTTAATTAATTTAAATAAACGATGACTAAGTAGTCTCAGATGCAAAAAAAATTAAAATATATATAATAACTATTATTAGAAATATATTTTAGAAATTTAAAAAAAAATTTCTTGTTACTTATGTTCTAGTTCCATATCTGGTAAAAATCAATTGAAGTCACTCACTATCTATAATCTTTCTGTCAATTTTGAGAACATTAATTATTGTCTTAATAAGTTTAATTTTTTAATGAAAAAAAAAAAAAAAACTTTAACAGAGTGTGAGAACGTTTGTTGTTGTTAATTTGTAATTAATCCCTTTATGATTTTGTCATTTTTGCTCAGAGAGGCCAAAAGAATTTTTTTTCTTTTTTTTTAGATACATTCAGCGTGAGAGATCCAATGTCAATTACCTTAACAATTTTTTTTCTTTTTGATGCACGAAATTGTTGATATCTTTAAATACGAATAAATAAATAAATAAATAAATAAATAACTTTTCCCAAACGATTACCGGAGCAAAAAAAGGCAATCTTTATCTGCGATTCAGAATTGGCGTGTAATGACGTTTTAATTCCTCGACAGTGGCTTTCTCACGCCGTTTCGGCCGAGTCTGTCCTATCTTACGGGACACGAAGTCTAGCATTTAATTACTAATAAGTATTTTTTTAATGTGAGAGGGAAAGTAATAAAATCTTCCAAATTACGATTAAGTCTTGTAAATATTTCCGGGTTTAAAAAAAGAAATAGAATCCAACAAAATAATTTAAAGTAAGATAAACATTAATAAAAGAATAATATAGGATATTTTATTTATATTTACAGTTATTTAATCTCAAGTCATCATTTCGATTCAAGGATTAGATCATCATCAGGTCAAAGATCATGGATCATTTTTCTTTCTTTAATTTCTTTTAGTAAATAAATACTATTTTTAAATATGTTTTGTAAAAAAAATGCTATTTTAAACTTCTTGGGAAAATATTTTTTATTAATTTATCAAATCAATATTTGAGTTTATGTGATTGTCTTAATTATTTAATTTATTATAATATCTGGAGAAATAAAATAGGACTTAAAAAATTTTAGAAATGTAAATAGAAATATTTTAAAAAGTAGCACTTAAATTACTTTTGAGATAATTTATGAACAATTTTTTAATCCTTTATCTATAGAAGGAAAGGGTTTGTTTTTATTTTTAATGCCTCCATCTCCCATTAATTATTTAAACAAAAGTAATAAATAATATGCAACCAAATATGGCTAATCTGTTCAAATGGTGAAGCGAATCCGTATCGGTGAGTTTATCTCTATAAGATAAACCCGGGATGGAATTAATCAATTACGAATAATGATTCATTCCAAGTTTATTGCTAAGACTTAAGAGTTTCTTGAGATAAAAAGCTCTGCAACGGGAACGACCGAACAATAAAATGCCTCTTCATATCTAGATAAAATTTTATTTTTTATAACACTATCTTTATCCTAAATCTATTTTATTAAAGTGAAAAAAGAAGAGGGTAGATGGTCAGGTAAAGGGTGAAATACCTGTGGGGCACTGGCACTCGTAGGTGAGAGAGTCGACTTGCCTGCAGACCCCGTCATTTTGGCAAGGTGACGGGTCACAAGGAATGTATTTTGCCTCGCAATTCTGTCCAGTGTATCCAGGGTCACACATGCACCTATAACATACAATGGACAATTACCTATTAGAATAAGTTAATTGGCGCATCCTGAATTTTAAATAAGAACTTAAAGTATCTAGAAAATAATAATAATAATAATAATAATAATAAAATATATATAGAATTAGTGAATAAGATGAATATGAATATGATCAAGAAAAAATCCTCCCTTGTTTCAAAGAATATAAGTGATGACGGAAATTTTTTTAATTAAGAAATTCTATGCTATTCTTATACTATACTCTTGGGAAAAAATAGAATTAATTAGAACTTGAAAGATTTGTTAAGGAAATCGGCATTGTTTTTGGAACATTTCAAATTATTAATTTTTACACATTTTTACACGTTTGAGACTTTCCGGGCTAAAATATTGAATTCCTCTCAAGTGAAAAATAAAACGATATTGGTAAATAATTATATCTGACAAATCCTCACCTCGTTAAAGGAGGGCGGAGGAGTGTATAAAACTATTTGCATATATTTAATATCTTGCTTTATTTTAATTTTTTTTTTTAATTCTTTTGTTCTTTGTGGGTTTAATTTTTTTAAAAATTTTTAAATAAAAAGGGTTCCATAATAATAAATAAGCTGTGATTTACCAGTTAATAGCAACGTTTCGGTCATTAACTCTGGGATCGTCATGGGAAAATAAACATCTTCTCCTCTCCCTGCTTAAATTTGGCGAAATTGAATGTATATTTTACAAATATCAATTCGAATAAAAAATGACAATTTTACTTGGTAAAAATAAAGGAGGAATCTATATTGATAAGAGTATTTATATGAAAAGACAGGTTCAGCAATAATTTACACTTTGGATGCTTAACAAAAATTCAAATTTGAGACTTTTTTGAACCAGTAAATCTAAACGTCTCATATTTGAGTTTTAGTTAAGCATCCAAAGGCTGAATTATTGCTGAACCTGCCTTCTCATCCATTAAAAGGGTATTTATACATTTTTAAATTCAGATGGGGCTGTTCTCTTATCTTTAGCATTTCTAATTTAATAATATATTTTACATACGTGTAAATTGAAATGTTTTTGTTAGAAATTAAATTTTGATGTTGTATGTATTTTTTAAAGATTATCGTATTTTTTATAAAAGATAAAATATAATTGGCATATAGAAAAAAATTTTAATCATTTATTAGAATCAAGTGTATAACAAGATATGAAAAATGTGTAACAAGATATGAAAATTTGATTTGTGAATTTGAAAGGGTAATAGTGTAGAATGCTCACTTGTTAAATGATTTTTTAAGATTAGATAACTATTTTGATCTATGTTCACAATTCCTTTAAGAAATCTAGAAAATCTAAAGAAAATTTTGAAATAGTGCTTATGGTAAATGAGTAATATTTTGGTATTCAATATTGAAATCCCTTAAGGATTTATTATTTTTACTTTTCATAGAATTTTAAATGTTTCATTAACTAATTTCGCTATTTAACCATATTTCAAATTTATTCCGTGAGTAAAATTTTATAAATTGTGTTCAAGTCAAATTACGCTTGCAAAAATACTCAATCAAAGAGATTAGATCTTTTTGACAAGTAAACATCCTCTCCGCCTACACTTTAAAATTACAAAATAAATGCAATTGAGTCATAGTTTTAAAAAATACATTAATATAAAACACTATTCATTGATAAATAAGAGGTGTTAAAAACTTTTAAGGTAACCTATTTTTTCCAATTCTTACTTAATTATAAAATTTTCAGCTTGGAAAAATCCTTTAATATTATTAATAAAATAGTCAACCTTGTGGTAATAAATATTTCACTTACAGGATCCGCATCAAATCAACTTTCGCCATTCAATTAGCATAAGGGCGTTAAATGCGTATAATTACACTCATTTTCCATTTTCTAACCAATAAAAATGTAAATAAATAAATTAGGTAATGTAGAATAAGTGGATTGAAAAGCTCAGGGAGTTGTTTAGGAGCTGTGTGGGTAAAGATTATTGAAATGATTTTAATAATTCAATTTGAATCAAGAGAGATGCAAATGGACCAAAGAGAGGGAGAAAGAAACACGAGGATTGTTCATTTATAAAGAACATTAGAGAGAGCATCTTGCTCTAATGGCTTCTACTACTTCTCTTGTGAGTTATGGAGGAGTTCTTTTGAATAATGCATTACGGATCTCCCATCTATTTGCCTTTTAACTATTGATTTGCAGAACTTTATATAATAAAACAAATGATATATATTTAAATATCAAGGGTCAATATTGTTAAAAGATTCATTTTAAAACTGATCCTCTATCTCTTTCTTATTTTTTTTAACATTTGGTTATTCAAACAAAAAACAGAGAGCTGTCTAGTACCAAACCTCCTTTTATCCCTTCTCATTTTCATAGAAAAATTCAGTCTATATTAAATTCATTGAAATAATTTGTATCGTCTATGAATGGAAGTGAAACTTTGCAGTAGATTAGAAATCAGTGAGTTCAGAGACTGAATTTAATTATTTCAAAAGAAAAAAAAAAATAATTAAGAGGATGAAACGTAGTACATTTTTTATTTTTATTTTCCCTTTGATGTTTCGGGCATTTTTTTTTTCTTCGACACGACACAGGAGTTTGCAAACAGGTCTATTCTAAAGATGAGTGGCGGAAACGTAGGCGAACCCGTAAAAATAAAAATTTGTTCAATTTAATTTCCAATCTAGATTCTGAAATACATAACCCATTTATAAATTGTAAATTCCATCACAAAAATAATTAAACTAAAGAAAAACTTCTTATTTGCTTTTTAATTTTGTTAAAATTTGGTCACAGGTAGAAATAATAAAAAAAAAAAAAAACTGTTAAAATAATTTATGGACTATATTTCCTTCATTTTTTTATTTATTTATTTTTTTTAATTTCATTTATACTCTTTTTGGCAGCTAAGGCCATTTAGTGTTTACAATATTCATATGTATATATTCGCCTTTTGGGCAGTATAGAGATTTTTAATTTGTTTATTTTACTACTATGGGTTGTTTTTCCAGGTTAGAATAGGAAATGAAGCCAATTTCTTAAGAAATTGGCTCGTGTAAAACGGCTTTAACACGCATGATTTTTAACTAGAGCAAATATATCTATTGAACAATGTAAACAATGCTTTATGGATTATGCACTAAAATTATCTATTAAAACCTGACTGAGAATCCTGCTTTATAAATAATATAACTAAACGATTATATATATAAACAATATCCATTATCCGCCCATATTTATTTAAATTAATTGTATTTCAATTAAATTTTATTCAAGAACGAATCTTCGTCTCCCAGAGTTTGGGAGAAGTTTAATCCCATCTTCAGGAGTGTATTTTAATTATTCAAAATAAAAAAAAAACAATTTTTTATGAATCCTTTATTAAAAAATTATATTTTAATAAACAAGTTTCGCTAAAAATCAAATAGGAAATGATTTTTTTTTTTAATATAACTTGTACAAGAATAATTTAATAAGATAGTTAATTATACTCGGCGACCAATTGAAATATTTATTCTTCCTCGATTGACAACCCATATATTATAAAATCTCAGCTGATTAATGATTCAGAGTGTAGTTGTTTTTTTTTTTTAATGATGTTTCGGTGAACACTCCGCCCTTTTCTCAAAGGTGCTTGAAAAAACAAAATGGCTCCCGTTAGATGTCGAAAATGAGTTGTTGAGTGGAATTGTAAAAAAATATTAATCATCATTGCTGACATATTTATGCGAATAATTTAATAGTCAAAGAAATTAATAAATAAATGTATTATTCGTTTCAGAAGTCCTATTAACCTGTCAATAATTTCCCACGCGGCAATAGAGAGAGAAAGAGGTGTAATTTAGGTGTTTTAGGACCCTGAAGAAGGGGTCTTTGAGAAGCCCTTTTAGGGCTGCCCAGGGGGGGAGAAAAAAAGTTAAGAAGAAACGGTCATCGGCTCGCGGCGATCCAGTTTGTGTGGGAAAGTAACCAACATGCAAATAAAATCTGCTCAAATTAACTAATGGCCGATTGGCAATTGAAATTTAAGTGGGATGGGGAGAAGGGCGTTGAAATCACCGTTAGATCGTGGGATCTCGGCTAAAAAAAGCTATTTTATCTCTTAATTAAGTTAAAATGACTCTTATATATATAAAGATGATAAGCCTTAATTCAATTAAATATTAACTTTCTTCTATGTAGAGCATTTTTAAAATTTTTCTGATAAATAATTAATGAAATTTATTTAAAAAAATAAACCGATGTGGCTAACACATAAACGACAGTCTCAAATGAGATTATAAAAAATACTTTATTTTCTTGTTATTAATATTTTATTAAAAATGTTGTTGGAATGAAGTTTTAATTAAGAGGGGATATAATTCCCAACAATTAGCTTCTTATATTCTAGCTCTTCAATAGGAACATTTCGGTTGCCTGATTATAAAAATTAAAAGCAAATGGTAATTTTTTGCTAAATAGAGAAAGACTAGCAGCCGAAAACTCACTCCTTATTGAAGAGCTAGAATATAAGCTAATTGTCGGAAATTAAAAAGTGGATTTTTCCTCTTTATTTTTTTTTTTTTTTATTTCGAGAGGAATATTTAAAAGTTACAAAGAACAGTAATCTTTTATTTGAGTATTTTTTAATACAGTAAAACATCGATTTACCGTGCTAATGGGACAAGAGAAGCATTAATAGGTTGTAGTTTTAAAGTGTATATCTACAATCAGAATTTTATGGAAAATAAAAAGGTAATATAATAGAGTACACAATATATTATTCAATGTAAAAATTTTACATTTACCATTCTTGTAGTATGACATATGCAGATAATCAATTTTGTAAGCAAAGAAATAATTTAAAAAATGAAAATAAAGGATATCCGGATAATTGATGCTTTATTGTAATTAACAAAAATGCAAGAAAAAGTAAAAAATGTTATCACTAAAGTTAGACTTTCGGTCTGATGATAAAATTGATGTAATTAATCTCATAAATAAATGATATGAAATTTATATTTTAAAGTTAATTGGTCAAGTCGAAGTATGATAATACTGATAATCACAGTTCACAGAACGTTCACATAACGGCACATACATACTAGTATAGTGAAAAATAGCATAATTGGTGCACAACTATGGAAATCTAATTTTAATTTTGGTAGGATTACAATACTTTCCTTTTTCCAAATGCCGCTCCATAAAAGTTGTACGTGGATAGATAACTTTTTTTTTCATAATTTTCGAAATAAATATCATACAATAAATTCAAGATATCTCGTTGATGATGGAAATATAGTTGACAGTGAGGATGTGATCAGTTAAGCAAGGCCAAACAAGGACGAACTCTGGCTTGTAAAAAAGAACACTTGAAAGTACTAGTTGTCATCATAAATACAAGATAATCACTTAATATTTATATATGTCCAGAAGTGCCGTAGGTCAAAAAATAAATAAATAAATAATGAGTTACGTCCTATATTTTTATTCTGGTGAGAATCAGTTTGAAATGCGTGATCCCCGAGACAAACAGACAGAGAGATTCTTTGCAAGTCACCAATCTCTTTTCTTTTGGCTGCTCTGCAGATTATTGATAACAATCACAAAAACAATCAACAAGATGATGAAGATGCTTTTAATTAATATCAACCGCATGAGTCATCATCATCATTCTGCCCTGTGAATGCGTTTTTATCTAAGCAGTGGTTTCAAAAAGAATCGAGAGGTGAAAAAGGTCCTCCAATTCCTACTCCGCTTGTTTTTGTTGGGGTTCGTTTTCTAGGTAACGGTTCATTTAATGCCCGAGGAAATTTGCATGCATCATTTTTATCTTCGGAACGAAAATGGTCGCATACTTTAGGAACAAAAAAATAAAAATGGGATTACAAAATTATCTAAAGTTTTTATTTAATTTATATAGAGTAGATGACTAGATTTCACGGGATATTGTTTCTATATAAAACTTAAGTTAGATATTTTTTTGACATTCTCAAAGAGAAGAGATTTGCCTGAGGGAAGAATGTCAAAAATACCAATGAAATTTTACCTTTTTTTACTAAAAATCCTAATAAAAAAGCTAATTGCTTTATTAAATAAAAAATAGAGCTTATATTGCCAAACGAGGTTGGAATTTGTTCGCTTTTTGATTATGCCCATTGCTCTACCCATTTTATTGGCGCAAATGAAATTTTTTATGAGGTGGAGGGAGACGTTTGTTGATATTTAATGAATTTTATTACATTTTTGTAAAATATTTTATTGTAGTTCTTGAATTGGATTCAATTTTAGAGAGGAGTTGTAAAATTTATTTTATGTACAGTGATTAGCGGAAGGGTTGAGACCCAAATAGATGAAAAAAAAATAAATAATATAATAATAGAGTAACTTTATCATGAGATCTAGAGAGATATTTGAGTTTTGCTGGTGGGGTGGAATGTTCGGAGGTCTAGTGCAAAGGAAGCACCAGAGAGGCTGGAGATCCCGGGGTCGAGTTCTATGGGAATAAAGGCTAATCCTCCCTAACTGCGCCATCATCAGATATTCTGGTAAAGAAATTTTTATACACACAGTGTATAGAAAGTCAAGAGTTCTGTTCATAATTATAATATCCATTTTAAATTCATAGTAGACGAGTATAAATCAAATCCTGATTTTTTTACGATATATATGAAACTTTAGATGTTTTGTTTCAAGGTTCCAATAAATATAGCTATTCCTATTCATATATATTTTTTATTTTATAGATGATCTTTTCAGAATTTAAATAGCTATAATATTACTGTATGCTTAATAACAATGAAGTCTATGAGATAAATAGAAAATATCAATGAAAGATTTGCCTTAAAATATCACTCATTGATTGTAGCATATTGTATTAAGCGAACCCGTTTTCTCATTAAAACTCTTGTTGTTGCCACCGGTTGTTGGCAATCTTTTTATCAATTCATTGAACAAAATTTGTCGTGACTTACTCTAGTCGGATTATGATTGATGTATTACTCCTCCTCCTCTTCCTTCTCTTGATTCCGTTGCGAAAATCAAATCAGATCAAGTAATTATTAATTCGTTTGTTGATAATTAATCAAAAAGTTAATAGCAGAGACACGCAAACAAGCAACAAGTGAGAGAGAATGTGTTGTCGGAAGGAGGGAATCGGAGACTTGAATGCACGACGGTAAAAAGATACCTGACACCGCCGCTCAAAAAAAAGCTCTAAAAAATAACTTATCATTAATTGTTCAACTTGACTTTATCAACACGCTTGCCGTATTAAAAGGATTATGTTGCTCCTATTCTTTCTGGTCAGTTAATTATTATAATAATTACATAAAAGTTTACACTTGTTTTTTTTTTTTATTAATAAAAATATTATAGTTCAACTTTAACAATGCATCTCAATCGACAAATAGCAGCACTAACAGAATATGGCTAAAGCCTTTTCCCTTTGTGAAGAGGAAAAGGTCTCGCTTCATGTTCCAAAGGTCAGTAGTTCGCTTTCGTTCCTGAATAACAAAAATTTATTTGAATTACCACATGAAGTGAAAATTCCCGGAATAAGCAATAAAAAAAAACATTTTTTGTTCAACATAATTTTCTTCAACGGTTCTCTTAACTTTTGGATTTCTTTCATATAGTACGATTTGTCAAGGGCTCCAAAATATCCATTTGTTTTACTTTCGATATCCTTATTTGACTCCTCTTGGACTCAGATGTGTAGTGATGGCCCATGTTTCATCCATTGTTACTAATCGGCGCAAAAACTCATTGGGATTACGCTGAAACATCTTCAAACCGTGCTCTGAATCACCGTCACATTGCTGTTTTAAGTCGATTGAAAATGCGGCACCCAAGCAAAAGTAGCGTCACTTACACGACCTCTCCACCTCCTCATAGTCAAATGGCTGAAAGTCATGAAAATTTGACACGAATCTTTTGAAGGTTGGTGCTTTCTAAAAAACCATTTGGGTATTTGATTGGTGATGCCTTGTAGTGGCGAGTCCTGGATCTTTTCACTCCATGT
>JAAAKE020136137.1:0-13891 GCA_010014785.2 Anisolabis maritima
GTAATTGTTGAATTTTTTTTACTAACAAAATTCTCTTTTTATCAACACTTCTTGAGCTTCCAAGCCCCTAGATATTATTAATACAAACACTATTTTTCATATGTTTAGATGTTTTAGCTGTGATTAGATATTTTGTGATTTAAAAAATCAAATTATGTAGCTAGATTTTTTTCTTTGAATCTAATTCTCTCTTCTAATTGGATAATTTGATATTTTAAATCCTAATAAAACACTATTTTTTCTTCTAAATAACATTTTTAAAATAACTTAATCATTATATTATTTTAATTCATTTTGGGTTTCCTAATTCGCTTAAGGAAATATAATTTATTTTTAATGATTTTTGTCGAAAAAATCCTAATAGAATTTAGAGAGAAAAAGTAAATTTAAAAAAAATCTTATTAGCAGATTTGTTCTTTAGTTATTTTACACCTTTAATACATAACTATCTATTGGTCTATTGGGGCAGGGGTTGCAAACTGAAAGATCGCTTCTAGTTATGCCACTGATCCTAACTAGAAAATTAATTCTTTTTTATAATAATTTCTAGGCTTTAAACTTTTCCCTCTAAAAAGTTTTTATGCATAAATCATTAGTATAATTGATTAACCATTATTTATTAAAGCCTTCTATTTTAAAATATAAAATTTTTAAATTTCACTTTCACTTAAATATAAATATAAATTGTTCAATTAAAATTCATAAAAAGTTAGGAATAGCAAATTCAACTATGAATTTTCAAAGTATTTTAGTTTTAGGCATTTTAAATGTGTTCAAAGTAAACTTATTTTAACTTAAAAGCATTTAATTAGAATCATAAATAAATATTTTTTACTTTATTTTCTTATTCAAATTTTCTCTAAGAATATTTAAATGAAAACTCTTTTGCCGAATTTTTTTTTATTTTGAATGACTAAGTTAGATATAACTTTAATAAGGATCAAGAGTCAAAAGGAAAATATTTATGGCTGATTTATAATTTTAAGTTTAAAAAAAAAGTAGAAATAAGTTAAATCATTTCATTCAATTTATTTCAACTGAAGAGACATATCTATAACTTATCACTTTAATGATTAATAAGCAATTAAAACAACTTTTAATAAAATAACAGCAAAGAATCTTATGAAAAAATCTAGGAAGTGATAGGGAAACAAAAAATTTTTACACCACGAAAATATATCTTTTTTCTGCTAGCAACTCTTATTAGATGCATTATTGCGAATATTCCTTCTTTTCTTCTCTAATAAGAAATTTGTCTTTTTTTAAAAACTATTTTTGAATGTTTATAAAGTTTAACATTGTCTATATTATGTAAACATTTATAAATTTCTTCATAATTTTATTTTCTTAGAATGTGACTACTCAAGAAATCATCATTGTTGAAACAACCAATAATAAGTATTGTAATGGAATCATAAAAAGCAAAATGATTCGTGAGCTTAGGAAATTTAAAAGTACTTCATCTCCAACTAAAGGATATTTAAGAAAAATTCATAACAGGTATTTTAAAGCAATTTTGTGAGAATCTATTACTAAGATTGACTGTGAAATTTTTTATACTTAATACATTATAAATATATCTCCCACATTTTTTTGTATCAACCACTGAATATTTTAATTTAATTAAAATATAATTCTACGATGTTTCAAGGTTCAAGTGACCTTATTAATTAAATTAAAAATGAGTCAAATAATTTATTTATTTATTATAACATGTAAATAGCTGAATAGATGACTGAGTACCTCGGTAATTAATTGACGATTGGTTTAGGCTTAAACATATACGAATATAATTTTTTATAAAAATTATATTTTATTTCAAAAATGCTTAGCAAGCCCATTAACAGGGACATTTCCTAAGTGCATTTATTCATTCTTTTTCAGTGGGTTCATGTGTGTATATGAATAGACATTTTGTGCGATGATGGTTGATCCCGGAAATTTAAAATTTTGTATGAAACCACAAAAAGGTTCTAGTTAAATAAATACACCGAAGGGGTATCGATCGCTTTTTAAATTTCTCAAATTGGGTTTCCCAACCTTTTTGAATTAAAAATTATATTCATACTGATTTAAGCCTATAACACTCTTCACTTAATTATTTACATTGTTTTTGTATAATAAACAATTTTAGCACTATATATTAAGGGTCAATCATTGGCTTCCCATAAGCGACAAAATTTATAAAAATTATATTCGGATAAATATGGACGGATCATAACAATTATCGAAAAATAATAATAATCATAATTGAATTGTCGTCTTCGATGCCTAAAAGACAAGAACACAATATATTAATAAAATACAAAGTTCTGATAAAGAATGACTAAAGGTTTTAGGTTTATACATACACAATTGGCAACACCATATATTTGACATTATACCATTATCCAGAAATAATATCATTATTCAAATGATTTATTTACATTCGAGAAGTACTTATAATTTATTTTAATAAATTTGAAAATGTTATTAAATTCCTTAACTAACAAGATCCTGTTTTATATCCATTTTTATTCCCAGAGAAAGATAGAAGGAAGTGGGTGGAGAGAAAACAAGCACTGGATAGATGCCATTGTCTAAAGAGAAAAGATGGAAACCACCTCCCCCAAAGCCCAGACTCACCCCATCGCCATTCTTTTCCTCCAATATAACAAAACTCGCTTTCAACAACCAGTGAAAGAGAAATGTCAAACTGGCCTAAAGTTTCAATGTTATTTTCTTCATATTTTTTCTCCCCCCTTTTTTTTTTTATTTTATTTTTTGGCATTTCGCCTCTTCATCTATTAAACTCTCTGTCATATATGTCTATTTTTGTGGATCTCTGTAAAAAAAATTCATCTTTTTCTCGGTGAAAAATTTTAATTTTTATAAAAAATAAATATATTTTATTCTCTATGACCTTTTATTTTAAAAAGAATGTATCAGCTGATTTTTTTAATATTAAAATATTTCTTGATCTTTCTATTATAAAATTGATAAAAAAACATACAATAATTTCTTGTATAGAAAGAAACGGGAGACATTTTATATATTACAAATATGGGAGAACAAACTACTGCCATAAATCGCCCAATTGACGAATGGATCCTTGAAAGACGATTTAAAATAAAAAAAAGGTACTTTTTCAACAGTTATATGGATTGATAATAATTTATTTAGGTTTTTGAAATATTATTTATTTAATAAATAAAACTTGTATGATGCTTCACAAAATAATATCAACACGCTGTCTTTTTAGCCATGATTAGTAGATATATATATATACCATATATAAATACCATAATGTTTATTATTAAATTTACTATTTCTTACTCTAATAATTTCTTAAAACGAATCCCAAAGACAGCCTTTGTTCAATTTATTTTGACGCCTAACTCTATTAATATTTCTTACTTTTCTTTAATTTACTTTCATATCTTATTTGATCATATAGTAATATAATTTGGCAATGTCTTAATTCACTTATAAAGAGAGATTAAAGAAAGAAAGAACGTCTATGACGAATGAATATATGCATTTATGTGTTTAATTGTGTTCAACAGGATAAAGACTTATATGTAAAATTAATATATGTATTTATGAATGTATGTGTGTATGGGAAATGTGCAATTCAAATAAAATAAATACTCTTCACTACTACAACAACAGTGCTAATGTTTTTTGTTGTCTTTGTTGGAAACAAAGAAGCATTAAAAAAAAGAAAAAGACATTCAACTCTTATACTTGTTACACTCCCACCCCTCACATCCCCCCACTCCCTTATTCTGCAGAAAAAGACGCGCCTTATAACCCTTCATCTAATGTTCAAGCTCAGTGTTGTGCCCAAAAAAAATAAAAAAAATAAAAAAAATAAAAAAAAATAAAAAAACAAACAAACAAACCGAGTTTACGATTAAATCCTCCTTTTTAATCCCAAATGCGGATTCTTTTCATTTTTTTTCTGTTGTTGTGTATATGAGATTATGTGTGTGTGTTTTAGAATATCTACAAGTGTGCGTGTCAGGGTGTATGTTGTCTGTGTGAATGTAATGGACGTTTAAGTTTAAAGACTATAAAAATAAATCGTTTTAAATAAGAACAGAAACAGAGCCTTTGAACATTTCGATTCCTTTTTAAATGGGATTAAGAAAAAATAATATAAAACATTTTAAGTGGATAATTTCTTATTTGTGAATAAATGACCCATGATTTTGTTGAAAAAAAAAAAAAGGAATTTAAATCACCACAATATTCTATAAGAGCGAAAAAAAAAATAGAATTTCAATGGTTTGGAATTTTATTTTTATGAAGAGATTGAAATTTTCACCAATTTTAAACTTAAATTGAGGAATAAAAAAATAAAGAAAACATTATTGGGAATTATACCACACTCTGGGGAAAATCCACGCGATTCCCACGATTCATTAAACAGTAAGTAATAAAATGTTAATTTCTTAAAATGATTCTGTAAGGTTCCAACAACAACAAAACTTATTTATAAATTACCCACACTCTTAAATTAACGTTTAATAATTTGATAATTGTTTTATGATTATATTTATTAATTTCTCACATCCGCAGAAGGCGCGAAGACCTGAATACTAATCTAATAATCTACTAATAATGAACCAGAATACTATAGTCATATTTTTATTTTCCTCATTTTCATTATATTATATTATTATAGTTATCTCTTTTTTTTACTTCAAATTTCTCCTTAGTTTACATTTGCGGAAAAAAGTCGACATTTAAGGGATGCATTTGTAAATATTTCGACAGACAATCGTCTTTTTTTTTTGATTTTTGATAATCTATTTATTGTTAATTTTATTAATTCTTGAGAAAGTTGATCACATTACTTTCACTTTTATAATGAAAATGATGACGAAATTTGTATATTTGTAGAGAATGTCAGAGAACAAGTCAAATATACAGATGAATGAGTCATGACACCATTTTTTGTACCCTTTCGTACTTATATACACAAGATTTGGTTGTGTCAAAATATTGAATAGGTGCAAGTTCTATTCAATATTTTTTGACCATGATAAAAAAGAGAAAATATTTATTTTAAAATCAATTTTTCAAAATCTTTTTTTCCTTTGAATTGAATAAAATAATTTGACTTCCTTATTTAAATATATGCTTATTTACAAATAATTTAATAAAAAGAAACTTTTCCAAGGGCAGTTATACAAAACAAATTCATGCAAGCTCTAACAAAAGAAATATATATTCTGGCCTATAAAAAATATATATGTACAATACATATGTATGTATAATACTTGCAAAGTCAAACTGACTATATATAAATTTATTTAGCAAACTTTTTCAATCTCTTTCTCAAATATTTAATATTTCCTCTTTCGAAGAATATAAGAATATACTTCTTTTTTTAATATTTTGAATTGAAATAAAAGTATATTAAAAAGTTTTTCGTAAGGATTGAAATTGTTTATGCTTTATTTTATTAGAATCTAGCTTAAATAATCCTCTAGGCTTTTATATTATTAAATTCCAATTTTAAATTATTTTAAAGAAAAAAATTTTTATAGTCTTTAATATTAAAAGTTCACAGAGAAATAGGAAAATCTTTCAATTTATGAATGTTATTATTATAGTTTATAAATGAATAAAAGAGGGGGAAATATTATATTAAACACAACACACATTAAAAAAAAATAAAATTAAAATTTATATAAATATTTGTAGCATGTTTGTTATTATATTGTATACGAAATGTAACAATTTGTTCACTAATTTCAATTGTTATTTATAAATTTTTGTTTCTTTTATTAATTTTTCATTAATACATCCGTTTTTTTTTTTAAATTATATCTATTATAAATTTTAAAATTCAAAATAAAAAAATGGCACAGAATAAATAGGAGAGATATTTATCTCTAAAAAAAAAACATCTTTAAAATTTATAAGAAAAAAATTTACATATACACTAAAAAATTCACAAAAGCAACAACAAAAAAAAAATATATATATATATAAATACGAAAAGGAAAATATGTAAAATAAATTCATTGTAAGTTTATCTAAAAATATGAAGTGAATTTAACGGAAAATTGAAAAAAAAAAAAAAAAAAAAATTGTGACAAAAATTATTCTCAAATAAAGTGTCGTATTTTAATAGTAATTGAATTCCATTTTAATTAACTTTTTTCCTTTTTATTGTTCTTTCTCTTACCTCTATGAGATATATTTATTTTTTTTATTTTATCTTATTTTTGAAATTTTATTTTAATCCAAATTTTTTTTCTTTAGGCTCCTCTGATTTTATAAAATTTTCAAAAGAACATTTCTTCAGCAGATTTCCATAATTTCAAGAAATAGCGGAGTGGATTAATTTCAGAAGGTAATAAATTTTATATAAATTTCTCATTAATATTTTAAATATCTACCTTTTCTCTGGGTTCCAGAAAATTGGAAATAACTGGAGAAACCATGTAAAGGATCTCAAAGTGAAATCGTTTTACTAAAGCAAAGTAAATTAGACAGCTCGTTATTTAAGGTGGAAAGCTTGAATTTGCTAGGCAATTGTTGCCATCATTGTAGCAGTAATTATTTCGACAAGGCATATTTATGATCTTTTTAAATTTATAATAAAAAGATTATATAGTGATTTTCATTTATATATTAATTATTTATTATTTTTAGCTATTCCTGAATATCCAAAATGCTATGTCATTTTAATCTCTTGCATTGGTATTTTTTATTTTTTAAATCTTTTTTGGCTCCTGAGGCCATTATAACTACATAATATTCAGTAATAACTTAAGAAATCTATGTCTTCCAGCGAGCATTCAACAGCCTTGTTCCTTGGGGCCACCCATCCGGGGTTTGGCGCTGCTTGGCCTTGTTTGTCCACAAATATTTTTGTGATTGTTGTCTTGTTTCTCTTTACTCCGGCTAGGCCCGCCGGTCTTTTTTTTTTTTAAATTAATAATTATGCCTACTGTTTGAAATTTAGAAATCAATCCGATTATTTAATAAAAGTAAATAACCGAAGGGTAATACAATAATTCGTTTTTAATATATAATTTTATTTATTTTCATTTTCACTCCCTATCAAACACCCTCAGAAACAAAACACAATAAATTCAAATAAAAAATTGATTCTCTAATCATAGGCGCTTGGATGGATTTTGAGTATTTATATGTTACCGTTCAAATATTGGTTTTATTTATTATCAAAAAATTAATGGTAAACTCTTATAATTTCTTTAGGTAACTTAAGAGAAAAAAGAGTTAGTTTTTAGTTTTGAAAATTAAGCCCTGGAAAGAATCATGAACTTTATCTCTCTAAGAGGAATCTTCATTTTGACCTTCAGAGGGGATATATTTTGAAATTCCGAAACCGGCCAAACTATAATTTGAATAAGGAACCTCATACCATCGGCTTGAGAGGAAATCCTTAACGTCGTAAAGTAGAATCTCTTTTAAAAGGACTTGAGCAAGATTACAATATTGACCTTTACACGCCGTCCTCAAACCAAATAACTTAGACATTATATATAAATAAAATAACTCAAAAAATATGCTTTTAATTAAAAATTCAAATTTTAATTCCAAAATTACATAATCACCTAAATTTTGTATTCAAAAAATTTAAATATGTTTATAAGTCCTCAACTCTGATAAACTATATAAGCTTATTATTGATGAAATCTAATTTATGCCTTTGAATATCTTCTAGGCGGTTGAAGATTATTGTATTTACTGACGACCAAGAGTCAAAAGAAATTAATAAAACATAATTGAACTGATACTGCAAATTTATCTTTGTTTGATGTGAAGAGGAAATTTCTAAAAATTCTGCCAAATTTTAAACAGAAAAATATTGATTTTTATATTATTTAACAAAGGTAATTTTTAAATTAATGTATTACTAATAATAGACTCCTTAACTTTTTTGACTTTTTTTCCTTATTTATTTATTTAAATTTTGACAAGCAATCAAATAAATAGTTACATATCTTTGGGAGATAAATCCCTTGTTTATGTTTTCGTACTCTTTGGGAAGTCGAATATAAGTGAATTCACCAATTTTATAAATTATATATTAATAAATATAGAAGACTGCCCATTTGAGTAGCCACTAGTAGTCAAACTACGTTTAGAGTTTCTAAAGTCCAAAAAATTATTAAAACATGAAAATCCAGAATATTTAGAATATTCCATATAAAAATTTTGTTTCCCATAAAATTCATTTAGATATTTATTCCCATTTATTAATCTCTGAACTATATAGTGGGTATTAATATATTTCTGTTATATATAGGGGGGGGGGGTGGTTTCTCCATACTTCCATAATCTACATATGCCAGCATCTTCCAGTTAAATCCAAATATTTATTTATTTATTTAACATAGACTCTTAGTCTTTTAAAATAAAATAAAAGTAAAAAACAATAAATGGAATAAGATAATAAACTATTATGAAATTATTGTATATTAAATATACTCTATATAAAGTTAATAAAACAAGAGATAGAAAAAGGACAGGGCTACAGGAACGTTAATTATATAAAAATATGAATTTGTATTTATGATTATGATTTGTTTTGCTTATATTTCCTATAAATATAGGCCGCCCCACTCTTGTTTTTTTTTCGAAATTTATATTTTATCAATCTCTCTCTCTCTTATCTCTTTTTTCTCCCTCTCTGCAACCGATTTCCCCACCTGATCAATTAGCCAATCAAAAAGGTTGAAATCTCTGGCACCAGAATTCACCTGCTTTGGAGGGAAGACGAAACGCCATCCCAGTTCAGTTAAGAGGGAACTCTTAGTGATTCCACGTCGTTTCTCGTTAAATAATCCAACGCCTTCTCATTTCGTAGTCAGCCATAATGCCAGTAGGTCTGCTTCTCTCTCGCTCTGCCCGTTTACCAACCTTTTTACTTGGGTATTTCAATTTCATATTATTAATTATTCATTTATTATACTCTTTAGTCATTTAATATTTATAATTCACATTATGAATTCAAGAATTCCTCTATATCAGTAGAGTCGAACCTTAAATGAAAAATAATTTTTTTTTTGTTTTTTGCTTTTCTGCTAATTGGCAATTTCTCTTAGGCAAATTTTATCTTACACATTTTTTAGAAACCATATAATACTATGCTATAATATGTTATTTTGATCTTAATTATTAACTCAGATAGGTGATATAATACAAAAGTATTTGACTTAAAACTAAAGAATAATCTTAAAGAATTTATTTGAATTAGAAAGGTATTCTTTAAAGTATTCTAAATCTTATTTAGGCCTAGGACTACATTCATGTCCTTACCTGTTTATATACTATATATAAATGCTTAATATTTAATTAATATCTAGATGAAGGTTAGAATCTTCTTATTTGGAAATGAAATAAAAGTGTAATAGGTTTCCATGCATTTTTTGAGAATAAGGTTTCGGCACAGATTATGCATTCTTTAGGTTTCTCATGCGTTACAAATCACAATACACAATACACAAACTACGGCGTTTCATTAAAACAAGCACATATTTAATGCTCAGAGAAATTAAAAATTAAAAAAATTTATATGAGCAGTGAATATTAAAAAAATATTTAAATAATCTAGACATCGATCCTCTTTTTTTTTGAGGTCTATACTATATTCTCTATATATTTATATATACACGGGTGTTCAAAAAAAAAGTATACACACTTTAAAATAGAATATCTGTTATATTTTTGTGAGTATTACACCAGTATATAGGGAATAGTTACAGCACAGACACAATTTCTTCGTGTTATTTCACTAAGTGCTCAAACTGCAAACCACCGGTCTCCAAACACTTTTGAGCACGATGCTGTACATTCCTAGATACATCTTCCAAAGTAACCACAGGGATTGCTTCACAAGCCATTTCAATTTCATGGCGAGGGTTCACAAATGACCGTGGCTTCTTACTGGACACTACGACGACCTTGACGATCCCCCACAAAAATCTAAGGCGGTTAAATCAGGTGAACGGGGAGGGTACTCAATCGGACCCCATCCTCCTATCCAACGTCCCGGTAAAGTGTTATCCAGGTAAGGATGCACATCTAAATGAAGGTTTGCAGTTTGACCACTTATTGAAATAACACGAAGAAACTCAATCTGTGCTGTAACTATTCCCTATAACTATACTCAATAATATAGCAGCTATTCTATTTTAAAGTGTGTATATATTTTTTTGAACACCCCTGTATTATATATATATGAGCTATAATTACAGCAGACAAATACACATTTAAAAGCTTCTTGAAAATATTTATAAAAACCAAAACTAGTGTTCAATTAAAGATAGACAACAACTAATAAATTTATTAGCATCGAGAATAACCGAATTTAATTATAAACGAAATAACAACGATTATTTGAGAATTGTTATCCACAAATTGAATATTATTAATATAGATGTTCCATCTATAACGGATCCTTAAATAGAAGAAATTTGGTTGGTATGTGAAATAGTTATTCTTGGGAGAAGGGCAGGTTCAGCCAAAATATAAGTATTTATTTGCTCATCGGTCTTGGAGACGTTCCGAGACAATTTTATTATCTCATCCTTAGTCCAAAAGCTATGAAAATATTCATATTGATATATATGATATATAAATTGTAATGCATCAAAGAATTTATATCATTTTCATACTCTCTTCTTTTAATCACTTTGAGAAATATTCATTGTAACAATAATGTACATATGTATGCTTCGACTAACTTCATGCAAATATTCAATTGTAAGTAACTTTGTTATATAAATGTTATATCGAATAATATTTTAAATATGTATATTTTCATAGTTTTTAGATTGATTGAGGATGAGATAATAAAGTTATCTCGAAACATCTTCGAGATCGATAAGTAAATAAAGGCTTTTATTTTGACCGAACCCGCCTTTCTCCCAAAAATAACGGATCTTACTGTGTTACAAGATTATTTATTTCTAATCTAACTAATATAGTTTTTAAAAGATATTCTAATTTTTTATTATCAAAAAAACCAAACGCTTTATCTTTAGAAGAAACAATTAATCTCTTTAAAAAATTTTTTGAAAAAATATATCCTTTTTTAATGAACAATATAATTGTATGAAAATGATTAAAAAATCATCGGTGGTTTTGACGCTTTTGCATCTAAGTTAAACGCTGTAAATGAAAATAATTTTTCTTCTATGACCATAGATGAATTCAAATGTCTTATTTTTACCAGTGGACTCCAACCACCAGAACACTGAAATTAGGACCTGCATCGTTGTTAAAATAGACCAAAAACCAAAACTTACACTTCAAGAATGTAAAAGATGAAAACCGATTCAAAATAAGTTCTTCAAGTAGTGTTAATTCAATCAAAATATCAAATCAAAATAGACTAAAATAATAAATATTCTCATCAAGTAATTAATTCACAATCTTCTTTTGTCTATAAGGAACCTCCTTGTTCTCGTTGGCAAAGTGGAGGAGAGCATTATATATATCTTATTGTAAATATGCGAATCATAAATGTCAAAAATGCAATAAGAGAGGTCACAAGGAAGGTTTTTATTTTAAAAATATTAAAAATAAAATCAACCAAAAGAAAAATTTTATGATATGAAACCAAATTAAATTCAAAGGCGGTATTTTCAATTGCCCAAATAAATTATTCGTTTATACTAAAATTCACAATAATAAAAATTAACAATATTAACGCCACAAAATTTCCAATTGATCCGGCTTCTGATATTACTTTAATATCGAAAGAAAACTGGATAGAAATTGGGCGTCCAAAATCCACAAGTGCAAAGGAAACACAATGATGCCCTGAATACGCTTGAGATCCTAGATTCGACTCCCGGGGTCACTTGATCCATCAGCAAAATACACAAAAAATTATTTTATTAAAAATAATATATGACTTTAAATTTCCCGGTTCGAAACATACATTTATTTATATGAATTATTCATATGATCTGGAAGAAACTCAAAGTGAAAACATTAATTTGTGCTTCGATTATTCCGAATAGTCAGCACTAATCGTTGCTCAAAAAAAAAAAAAAACAATGGAAGTATTAGACTCTACGCAGATTATTCAACAGGAGTGACCTCGTCTCCTCGAATTTCCATTGCCGTCAGCCTAAGAAATTTTTGCGAAATTAAATAATGAAAAATTTGTCTCGAAAATCGACCACCCCGATCTTCAAATAGAAGTCTCGGAAGAATCAAAAAAATTAGTAGCTATAAATACTCATCAAGGGTTATTTGTTTTTAATCGCCTACCATTTCACCAAATCAGCATCTTCTATTTTCCAACAGGTGATGGATTCGATGTTAAAAGGCTTAGAAGGAACCGTAGTATATTTAGACGACATATTAGGGAGAAATTAAGAAAATTAGAATAGATCAACCTTTATTATCAATTTTTTGAAAAGAATTCCGATCTAGACAGCAAAGTGATGGCGAACCTATGACACGCGTGCTGGCACGCAAGCTCATTTTTGGTGACATGCATCTTCAAAGATAAAAAATTTCTTAATTCAAATATTTGATTTTCTATGTTAAGTGTCAATGAAATATGTAAAACAAGTCTCTAGATGTAAATCATTGGTTTTATAATTTTGGTTTTTGTATGGAAAAGATACCGATTACATCTAAAGAAATAGCAAAAGAAACATTGAAAGATACACTTTTACAAAAATTTCACGAATCTATTTTAAATGGATGGCCCAATGATATCGATCATCCTAAATTAATAAAACAATTTATTTAACCGACAAAACTGATTTTCAGGTATTGATGATTGTATAATGATTGGAGAAAGAGTGATTATTCCTTTCGAAGGAATTATCTCGTTGAAGACTTATGGCCTCATCACAATAAAAAATACAAACGCAAGTTTTACAATTAATAAATTAAATGAAACATTCTCCCCTTTTGGAATGCTTGAAAAAATAGTGTCAGACTACGGAACACAATTACGTCAACATTATTTGAATTTTTTTTGCAAATCGAACTTGTCAAAACGCTTCCGTACCATCTTCAATCTAACGGCAAGCTGAACGATTCGTTGACACTTTTAAAAGAGCGTTGACAAAATTAAAAGGGAAAGTGACTGTTGAGGAAATTCTTCAAACTTTTTTATTATGCTATCGCATGACTCTAAACCCGACATTATCTAATGGAAAATTTCCTTTCGAATTGTTCTTACATTCTGAAATTATTTAGGACTATTGAAACCGAAAAAAAGACAAGGCCAAATTGACCAAATTATAAGAAGAAAAAGGTCAAGATATATATGAAATGGATATACTGGAAAGTTATGGATTCGACACATTAATCATCTAAGACGATATGTTGATCCAACCCCGACATATAAATTTCATAAAAATGTCAAGAATATGTTAGACACATTTTTAATTATTCCTTTAAATCTGGACCCTGAAACTGAATTAGACATGAAACCCGAAACTCTCAATGAAGTCGACGAAGTCCCAGTATTTCAAAGTCCAGAAACCACCCCATCTGTACAACGAAGAAGTTACCGAATTCCGAATGCACCGATATTCTCCTCCGCCGTTCAACAGCCTTGTTCTTCGGCCACCCATCCAAGGTTCGGCGCTGCTTCGCCTTGCTTATCTTGGTGATTGTTGTTTTTCTGCTAGGCCCGCCGGCTTCCTTTTTTTTTTTTGGTATCTAAGGCTATTTAGGCTCCGTCCTTATTTATTTAAATCAATTGGTAGCCAATATAATTTAAATAAATTTTTGTCGCTAAGGACGGGAACCACTACCCTTTGGTAAGTGAAGCTAGCTCTGCACCAAGGGGCAGCGGGCTTCCTACGATTATTAATAAACGAGATTTAATTGCCCAGTCCCCCCGCAGGCCCCCCCCCCCTCTGCCCCGCCTGCGCTCGCGGGCGCA
>JAAAKE020136148.1:0-13890 GCA_010014785.2 Anisolabis maritima
TGGCTGTGAAAAAATACAATTAAGTCCTCTGTTGGGAAAAAACGAAATTACTTTCCGAACAACCCAATATATATTAAATTTAATTGAAAATTTTATTATCAATTAAAAAAAAAAAATTATCTATATATAAATCCATTTTAACCTAATTGTTGCTATAAAATTCTTGACCTACTGATCGAGATCATAAATCAGTGATTTTGCATTCCAAATTTGCAAAAGATTTAATTAATGGACATCCCAACAAGGAATCATATAAAATTTTTAAAACAATATTTACACTAGAGTGAACCTGTTTTTTTTTTATTTTGATTAGTTTTACTCTTTTATGATAATTGAATTTTATCAATAAATGTCTATAAACGAAATTAGTACAAAAGTAAATAAATTTACCACTTATCTCTATATCAATCTTTAGTTATATCTATCCTATTCCATATCAGGAAAGTAATTTATTGGGGTTATTTCCCCAGGAGAAACTATTATTGGGGTTGGATTTGAAACAGAGCCTGAACTCATGAAAATAAAAATCCATTTTTTTAATTGATTCGACTTCGCGCATTTTTCCGCCTCAAAAAAGAGATAAATTTCATTTTCATTCGTTTTGACCATAAGAAGTGTCAGATTCGTACGAATGGATCATTTCGTTTTCGATTAAAGTATTACCAAAAAAAGGGTCAAACGCCTTGGGACTAGTTATAGGTAGAAATATAGAAAATTAATTTTTTCCTTCAAGAATGAAAGTTAAAGTTTTCTTTATCAATTTGTGTTTTATTTTAATAATGTCATGGAACTCAAATTAAAGTGAGTAGATGTATTAATATTAATATTCTGCAAATGAAATTCCCATGATAAAGGGTGCCACAAGTTGGTTTAAAAATTAATTTTTTAATTTGAGTTTGTTTACTCTTTTTTTCATACTTTATCAGGAGAAAATGTTTTCTTGAATCCCCAAGGAAAATAAAATATACTTAAAAAACCAAGAATTACTAATGAACGGTCAAATAGATATTTTAATAAGAAAGGTTTGTTTTTGAGTACTATTTACAGTTATAAAAAGTTTGACTTGCAATTATTAATAATTTCAATGGATTAAAATTCATATCTGTTCATTTAAAAGTGAAATTTCCGGAAATGCTATGCTATTTTTAAAAGATTTATGCCTGACTTTTTTGTTGACCATTCTATTTATATATTCCCAATGGACTTTGGGAATTAAATAAAAATATCGGTCTGTCTGGGTCATGAATGTTCTCCAAGAAACCATCTGAAAACTTTCATGCAGTATTACTTCTAAGTAAGGCTACTATCCTCATTATTGTATTACTTGATTGCTGTTGAGAAGTACTTTAAGGCTGTATATTTCGACTTGGCTTTTCCACGAGTATAAGCAGAGAGTGTGTTTATTTACAACTTCACCAGAACTCAAAAATAATGTTTTATACACTATCAATATAATTACCATCAGGACCGTGGATTGAGGTCACCATGAACATTATAGCTTCATTGAGTCAGAAGTTTTGCGAAAATTCACAAAATTGCAGCGCCCACCACTCCGTCCTTAAATAAGATATCATAATCTCCAATAAATGAAATAAATTCTTTGATTTCTTCTCAATGTGCTAAAATTTAATTTTCGATGTAAATGATAGTTTTTGATCTGCAACGCAAAATTATGTCGTAATCATCTGGCAAGGATGGTCATGAATGCGATCATTTTGGATCTAAATCCTTAGATCCGTTCTAGGATTTTAAATTTGGATCGAAATCCTCTTGGCAAGAAGGATTTAGGATCTTAGATTAAATCTTCCAAAGGGTCTAGGATCCTAGGATTATATTTATTCATAGTAACGCAGGACATGACATTTTGCCAATTCGTTGCTTTAAAATGTTCTTTCTATCGATAGTCATAAATTTTCATCAGACTGCCTGGGATCCGAACCCACACCTCTTGGCTTTTAAGGCTTCAATATCTTTAACCTCTTGGTCATGGAGAGGGGGTCACCATAAATAAATAAATAATTCAGTCTAATTGTTAAAGAATAGCCTATTTTCTATATAATTTGTATTGCGAATCGAATCTAAATCCTTTTTTAAATCCAATATGGTCATGTCATTAGGTCTCCTTGTAATGTTCCGTCATTTTTTAAGTCTGATTCATAACAACATTTTTAATTGGTACTTCTTTCTATGTTTAGTTAAAGATCTTAATTTTGGACTTACCCATAGCAAGCAGTGCCGAGGACCATAGCCAGTCGAACTCCGATTAGGGTGAGGATACTGGGTGTGATCCAATTGCAAAGTGCAAAAAGGGTATAGATGACAGCAAGGCTGACATAGGCATCTCCCGTGAAGCTTGGTTCGTCGGCATGGATCGAATCTAG
The DNA here is from genome assembly GCA_010014785.2 of Anisolabis maritima. Lineage (NCBI taxonomy): Eukaryota > Metazoa > Arthropoda > Insecta > Dermaptera > Anisolabididae > Anisolabis > Anisolabis maritima. The sequence goes on from JAAAKE020136148.1 coordinate 2,382, forward strand.
GACTGTTTTCTGAAACAAAAAAAAATACAAGTGTAAAATAGGGATAAAGTTGACTGAAAATATGAGATGATGCAAAAGGCAAATATAATAAACATCTTAAAGCTTATCTAATTTATTATATATACAGCTAATTTAATCAAAACCGTTAGAATGGTTTAAGAGAAAATCACAAAAAAAATCTAAAAACGTACAAGAGTAAAGTGGTCCCCAAAAAATTTTTTGGTGGTGTGAGGAATGAGGGTTAATACATTTCAAAGATCACCTAAAAAATAATTCTTTTATGAATTTTAATCAAAATCGTTGGAGCGAATTTTGAGAAAATCAAACAAATCTAAAAAAAAAAAAGTAAATCAGTAAAATACTGGTAGTCATTGGCCAATTTATTGAAAAGCTTCGAAGTGTGTATGAAGTGGGGTATCTAGCTTAAATATAAAATTTCAGCTTCGAAAGTTTTTCATTTTCGGGATATCTTGTTCACAGATACACACACAGTCAGACCATTTTGCGAGACTCATTTTTGAGACTCAGGGGCCTCAAAACGTGTATATTGGTTGAAATCTTGACCTTGATTTTTTTACAATCGCAATACTTTCTCATTATATATTATATAGATAAGGGAAAGTAAAAACAAAAGATTAGCTAATTAATTTTTTTTATAGCTTAAATGCAAAAATAAAATTGCGAAAAAAATTTAATTATAATGTTATTTATTATTCAAAGAATTTTAAATCGCTAAAAATAATATGTTAAACCATATAATTAACCAAATAATTTATACTTTCTAATATTTATTTATTATAAAAATTGACTTATTATAAAATTAAAGTAACATTTAAGAAAATGTTTTTGTGAAATGTTAAAAAAAATTTAATACTCTATGCAATAAAAAAATAACCGAACCTTGTATCAAAAGTATTAGAGAATGAGCCCTCTAAATTAAGAGGAAGTTTATAAATTTTTATTGTCTTTAGACCAGTATTATTGCAATATACCGATAATTTAGAAGCCCCCCTCTCAAAGAAAAAGAATGAAAGAATTACAAAATATTTTTTTAAAGTCTTTTCCGCATATGAGGCCATTTAGACTCCGTCCTTATTTATTTATATTAATTGGTCGCCATTCTAATATAAAAGACGGAAAACGAACCACTGACTTTTGGTCACTAAAGGCTCTACCCCTGCTTCAAGGGACAGGCCTCCCAAAATATCTATTATAATTGACGTTTCGGAGGCTAGACATCGCCCATCTTCAGGGTAAAGGCGAAAATTAAAATAGTGAATTATTAAGAAGATTAGGAATTTGAATAAACATAGGTTACTTCCAATTCAAATGAAAATTTTACACTCTAAGATTTAATTAAAAGGGAAGGTTTACGCTTATATTTTCTCTATGGGAGGTACCCGTGCTGTCAGAGATAGCATTCGTTTTTCCAGTCAATGTGCGCATGCGCAAAGTCATTAAGTATAATCTGAAGTTTGAATAAATATCAACAAATATGAATCTTTCTGGAAGTCAGCTAAACTTTCGAAAATGACTATACTCTAAGACAGATCTGACACCTGAGTGCTCTTTGGGCTTGATTTTGTGCCGTTGGTGAGCGTTCCAGGTTAGATTCATTGCATATTCAAATCTTAAAAGTCAATGGGATCCCCAGTGAATTCTATAAAAAATCAATTTAAATCTTTTGATATGAATAAATCTGGCTGGATAACAGTTATCTTTATTAATATTAATTGAATTGTTTCAAGTCTATATCACCTCAGATATCCTTACTCGTAGTGAGTTTTTTTTTTTTTATTTAAATTCCCTGGATGGGTGCGTAAAAAGAAAAATTTAATTAACACATTCCAATATAATAAAAGTTGAAATTATTATATGTAAGATTATATAACTTATGCGTTTGTCTTTCTTGATGCTCAAGAGATGCGTTTTATATTTGTAGAACATCTGGTTGTAAGGGGTTGATAGAGAAAAGTTTGGAGAGCGGGGTCTTGGGCTAAGAATATATTAGGAAACAATTGGTTGATTTTGTATTTAATAAAATAATATATTCAACAAGTGTTTATGTTTTTATGCATCTCAGTAATTGCTCTTTTTATAATCCCCTTTCGCCTTCGTTCCAACGTCTTTATGAGCATTTATAATTTAGAAAGAAGAATGAGAAGTGATTATTGAATTTGCAACTAGATAGATTTCTAATATGTTGCAATGCAAGTATTTATTAGATCGTAAATAAAGAATTTTTATTAAATCAAAGGATCCTTATACTAGTATTATTTTTTTAATAAATGAAATTTTGCATAAAGTTTTATAAGTTTAATAAAAGATTAAAAGTTATCTATTTCTAACTTTGATGACTAACCGAAGGTAAGTAGGTGGGGTGAATAAAAATCGAAATTGAAATAATTCTAAAAAAATTTTATTATATTTTAAAATTTTTACTATTTTAATTTTCTGGAGAAAAACTTTTTTAAAAACCAGCACAAATTTAAAGAAAATGTAAAACAAATGCAAAAAAAAATCCCGATTTTTTTGGCGATTGCAATACTTTCTCACATTATTGAATTGTCCTCCTTCCTATTATTTCCAAATCGTAAATCACAGCGGGAAAAAATAAGGGGCCTGAGAGAAGCATGAGGTGACAAGGCAGCCGCCTGAGACGGCTTATTTTGAGAGGCGGCAATGCCGCCATATAATAATAATTATTATGACGATATAATAGAGGATTTTGCAAAAGAAAAAGTTCGTTTCTATTTTATTTTACTGATTTGTTTCTAATAGAAATTTCATATTTTTTTAATATAATATGATTACTTTTGTATTATTTATTATTTTATAACAGAGATGGCCAACTTTCCAATTTTTTGGTGAAAGTGTACCTGAGGGCGTCTACGTTTTTTAAAAATGTACTTATGAATTGGTGTTTTTTTATAAGGACTCACAAATATTCATGACGTTTTTAGAAGATACTTAGGAATTTATGACTTTTTTCTGTAATACACGAACTGACGAAGACATTTTACTATGATTACTATTAAATTGTCTATAAATAATTATTTTTTAGAACTGGTCCCGAATTAAAATAAAAATTCAAGGAAATAAAGAGAAGAAAAAGAGAAAATTATTGTTTTAGAATTATATTAAAATAAATCAATGAAATATGAGTGGTAAATTTTGTATGTATAATATTTTTGTTTTGTTTCTATTGTTTAATTTTTGTTCATATAAAAAACTTACGTTTATATTTACAAAAAAAGAAGTCTTACTTGACTAGTTCTTTCGATGTAATGGTAATGGTTACTATTTGTACAAGTTTAGTTATTCTACTTTCATTTCAAATCAGCTCTGAATTTATCACTATAATTTGTCAATGTTTAGCTTCGCGGTCGATCGGTCGACCGCTGTCTAACATCACTCAATAAGTCCCGAAGCTGACACATAGATGGCACTTCTAATGAAATATCCAGATGATTTTTAGAATGTACCAACCTTCAAACGATATGTGTCAAAAATTCATTACAATCGAACCATTAGTTTACAAGTTACAGTGGTTTTAGTGACGCTACTTTGACAATGCATCGTGTCATAAGTCGTTGGCTACGATGGCAAAATTGAAGTTCGAATTGCTTCCCCATCCACCGCATTCTCCGGATCTGGCTCCCAGCGACTTCTACCTGTTCGCAAGACCTCAAAAAAAATGCTCCAGGGAAAGAGATTTGCGTCAAATGCTCAAGTCATAGCCGCAACAAACGCCTATTTTGAGTCCAAAGATAAATCGTTCTACAAAAAAGGCATCGAAATTAATGAAGCGTTGGAATGAATGTATCACTCTTGAAGGAGACTATGATGATGAATAAAGTTGAATTTTGCAAAAAAAATTTTAGTAGTTAGCCTCGGGACTTATTGAGTGATATGTTACATCTTGGCCACCCCTAATTTATAAGAATATAATAATTCAATTTGCTTCTTTAATTTTTATCATTTTGTACACGTTTACAAAAATAAATATATTTATTGATTTAATAAACTATTTAACTTATTAGAAAAAAAAAGCCCTATTCAATTTTTTTTTGGGGAGGGGGGAGGAGGGGGGGGATGCAAGTGGCAAAATGTCTAGCGCCGGCCCTGGAAGTAGGAACATCTAATCAGAAAATGTTTCTTAACTTTCAAAATCCTAGATTAAAAGATAAATTTAAGTTTAATTAGATGTGAAGCCCAAGCTGCGTCTGAGATTGTTTGATTGGTCAGAGAAAGTGATTCAGAGGGTTATCTCCCATCATCTATTTAATAGTTCGTGTGTAGGTTAGTTATAACGAACCAAGTGGCGATGCAAATTAAAGAATTTTTTTGATTGATTTAATGCGAATTTAAAAATCATTTTATGAGAAAGAAAATTAACCAATCGTATCAACAAAATATATATATGCTTCTTTTACCATATGAAATAATACTAAAAGTAACAAACACATTTTATGTTATGACTCTTTCGTAATGATTGCAAATATATCAAAACGAAATAGGGTCAAATCGAGACTTTTATTTTTTTTTTTTTGCAAATTTTTTTTATTTTAATCTTTTTCAAAAATTATGTTGTAAGAAAAATGAAGCGAAAGAAGAGAATTTTAAATGTCAACTTAAGATGAAATTTTATTATTAATTTGTGTGATGAGGGCGAAGAAGAGAAATCCGGACTCCAACTTTCAAGGTCGATGAAATGTGCGAATTTCTTACGATTAAATTCCAAATATAAATTATTTTCCATTCTAGTAACTCTTTCTAAATTGGAACTATTCCATCAGCAGGTGCAAGTATATAATATTAATATAAAGAATAAACATATTTTTATCTAGGACTAGTACTTTATTAAGGTGCAAAATAAATAGAGCAATCAATAATATTTTAAAACTTCAAGGTGATTAGGTATTTAGATCATAGCTTCTTCAAATCCACACGCATATGTATCGTATGTATTATTATTATCTTTCCTGGCGTGTTGTTGTCTTTCGGAGGCGATGTAAACCTTAGTAGGGGACAAGATTGTTACTATAATTTGAAGCTAACAATCATATATCAACAATTCATTTGAAGACTATAACCATATCATCACAGAGCGGAAAAAGACATATTCAAAATATAATATTATGTGAAAATATATTATTTAAAAAAAATATACATATAAATTATTGTGCAAGGGTTCGGAGAAAAAGAAAACCAGACGCTTTTCTCAGGTCTCTATAAATCAATTTATTCAGCAAATATTTCGGTAAGCATTACGTCGGCCATTCTCAGTACCACAATGTGATAGTGGACCTGCGTCCGTTAGATTTATATATTCTTGTAGAGGTGAGGGACATCTTCACAATGAAACGATTCGATAGCAAGATTGAATACTTAATAAAATTCAAAATATAGCAACCATATGATGAAAAATCACTTCAAATACCCTGGGAGGGGAATTATTATTATTATTATTTTATTTCTCATAAAAAATTTTTTGTCTTTTTCTTCATGAATGTATGACTTCTTGAATCAGAATTATTTAGGATCCGTATGACAGAGGTTCGAATAATCGAGTTTCCAGTGAAATTTTTTTTAATTATATTTGTACTGATTAAAGTCTGAATACACATACATAGAAAATTATTATTATTTATTAATTAGAAAAATACTATAATGTACGAATAGCGAAGTGTCTGTTTGTCTGTCCCACCGAGCTTTGAAATTTTTTATATTTAATATACTGCGAAAAAATGAGAATCTCAAAAGATATAAAAAGAGGGTTGAAAGGGAGAAGGGGAGAGGCACAACTAGAAAGTACACGTATATAAACTAAATTTAAAAAAATAATACAATCAAATCAAGTCTTCTCACCGGTTTCTCATAAATATATTTTCCAATTGAAAAAAAAAAAAAAAATAAATAACAAATTGCAATAATTAACTATTAAATTAAACAGGCCAACGAGTTTAATATGCGAGACAGAGAAAGAGAAAGAGAGAAAAAAAACAGTATCTTATATCATATATCAATGTGTGTGGGTTAACTTGTTTGCAAATTGAAAATGAAAAGCGATTAAGTGAAAGTGATATTGAAAAAGTGATTCGCAAAAAGTCAACTGGTTTAGCAAATAAATGTTACTCCAACACTACTTTACTAACAAGTAAAATAGCTAAAGAGCGAGCTTTCCAGGTAATAATCTTTAACAAGTTGAGTGGAAAGTGATTTTGTATTTATTTTTATTTATATAAACCGAAGTTAAAATAGAAATTGGCAAATGAAAATAAAGAGAAGCTCAAATTTATTTAATCTTAGATATATTTTCCCTTTATTTATTCTTGATTCACGAGGAGATTATTCTAGTGATAAAATTTTCTTTCACTTAGAAACCTCATCTAGACTTTTATTTAGTATCTCTGAAAAAAAAAAAAAAAAGTTTTATTAAAATCGGTAGCTGATTACATGATTATCGCAATGTAAATTGGACGCCAGGAATCGAGCGCACGAGAAGGGTATTTAAACATTGTGAGTTTGTCCTCTCTATGCGAACTTTTGTTTTTATCGACACACTGCGCGGTTTTGAAATCTTCCCTATTTTCGCCACGCTCCATTTTCTTTCACTCTGAAAATATATTTAACAAAAAAATTGTGATTCCAGTTGCCTAACGAGAATATATAAAATTAATCAATATATTCTGAAATATTTTCCAGTTCATGGTATGATATTTTATGCTGGATGATAACATTAAGAGAGAGAATGGAGAATTAACCAGCACCGTTTTTATCCATCATATTTCTTGTCTTTTCACATGCAGTAACCAACTTCAGCATTAGATGACAACCCTATTTAAAAAATAATGGATTTCTTTTTCCCAAACTTTTTATGAAACATATAGTAGTAAGTAAAGAATTGGGATCGCAAAAATAAATGTTTCTTAAAAAATATGTCCAGCAAAATGGTCTATGTCTATGTGCTTAGTGATCTTAAAAAGTAAAAAAGTTCGAAGTTTCACATCTTATCAATGATTTTTTCCCCTGATTTCTAATTTCGAAAGAGATGACCAGTGTCAAAAGATAAACTTTGATTTTATTGACCAATAATAATATTCACTTAAATATATTTTGGCCTGATTTCCAATTATAAATATTTACACATTCAATATAATTATTTTTGTTTTTTTTCTTTTTTTTTTTAATAATGTCATATCTTGTTTATGTGTAATATTTGCGAAGGTCTTGGATGACCAGCCTTCTTTTGATTAGATTATTTTGCCCCTCCCTTGGACTTCAAAATGTTCTTTTTTTTTAAAGGTTAGGTTTGAATTCCATTTAGGATAGAAGGGAATTTTGTCTACTCTTACCCCTTCTCCCCTTACAACTTTTTATTGAGGGAAGTCTATATACATTTTTTTGGTATTAGAATTCGATTCAAATATCCCGACAGTCATCGAAAATAAAAAAAAAAGAATTATTTTAATGAAAGCTCTTCTTTACTGATATATAAATCCCAAGTTATATAATTGATGATGGATAATGATAATTTCAAATGAATGGATCAATGGCCTAAGAAAATGAAAGAGGGGAGAAAGGTTGGGATAAGTTTATCTCTGATTTGATTTAAATGCAATTCTTGGATTAATTAGGATGGCTTTAAAATAACTCATGAAGCATCACAGACTCTGAACTCTAGAATGGAACGCCCACGCTTATACTTTCTCTATGAGAAACTGAGGCAAAAGAGATAGAGCTTGTGGTCATCTGTGGCGCAAATTAATCATGCGCAATTTTTTTTTAGTCTTTTCTGCATCTGTCAGTCCTTATTTAATTAATTGGTGACCAATATAATTTAAATAAATTTTTGTAAATTAGGATGGGAAGCGAACCACTGACCTTTGGTACGTGAAATCATTTTATTTTATTTATTTTAATAACGATACAAATTATGCAGGGATGTTTATTTATATCAATTGATTTAAATAAATTATTTTCGGACTGCCTCGGATCCGAACCCACGCTCCTTGGTTTTTAAGGTTATCAATATTGACAATATCAACGGTTCAAAACTAATGTTTTATCTAGTTTATTTCATTTCATTTGAACCGAATATGCCCACCTACCGGGTTCTCCGTTTATTTACCCGAGGTGCTTTCGTGCACACACCTCAAACCCAGTCGATCTCTGGCCGGAGCTAACTACCCCTATATCTAATTTCACGCGGGCTTTTTAATTCAATGTTGATTTAGACCACAAGTGGGGGGTCAAAGCTCCACTAAGAAACACATGTTATTTTCCGTGAAATTTTCCAGACTCCGGAAATAAAAATCAAAAAATTGCGGCGAGCCCCAAACCGTCTAGTGCCTAACAACACAATTTTGTGAAATAAATTCTTTAACTATCCTGTGGCATAATTTGATTTTCGATGATGATAGTTTTCGAACTGCAATGCGAAAATATATCCCCCAATTCTTTATCGGATTTTCAATAATGTTCCCCATTTTTCAAGAAGTCAAAAATTGATGTATATCCGTTTGGATGACAATGATGCATTTCGTCTTTAGTTTATATTGAAGAAATTATTATTATAGAATTTATTTGTGATAAGAAATCAATGATGAAATAATAGCGAAAATTTTATATTTTCCTTCAAACTTGCTGGGGATAAAAAGTTCCCTTTCAGTTTGCTTATGGGAATATTTCCAGTTATTATTGAATAAAATAATTGTTAACGTAAAAAATCGTTAATTAAGCTAGCGTGACAATTTAATTGTGAAATCAAAGAAAAAAATTCTTGAGAGTTGAACTTAAATAAAATTAGATAATCTGTTGTCAAACAAAATAATTGTTTATGTTGGTAGATGTTGACCTTAATAGTCATCATCTTAGTTTTTTTTAAAGAATAATCCTTTATTATAATCAGTGAGGTTTTTTCTCACACTCTGGAAAATTAAGATAATAAGCTTATCAAAATATTTATTTACTTATCTTCTTCAATCATGTATTAATATATGAGATAAAAAAATTAAACATTCAATGTAAAGATTAGAAGGAGAAATTACAATATATTTAATTTGTTTTACAAGTTACTTATTTTTCGATAATTTTTTTTTTTATCGCAGTGGTTCTCAACCTTCCTTCGGCGTATCTCCTAAAAATCCACCTATTCGCATCACTATTTATCTTTTAAATTTTTTTTTTTGATTTAAATAAATATCTTTGATAAAAATATTAGCCAATATTAAATTTTATAAATTTTTGGCAGAAATAATTTTTTTCTTTCCTCCTCTACGGAGGATCAGATCAACTAATTACCTTTGTATAGGGGCATTTACAATTTTTTTTAATTTAATGACACCATTATTTGAATTTATTTTAGTTTTCTGATCCCAACACTTCTAACTTCTTATCTTAGAGGTGAGGATTATGCCCCGTGGAGAAGAGATACTCTTGTTTCATGTTCTGAGCGATTAAAATAATTGGCTACAAATTAATTTAAATATTACGAAGCGGAAGCATAAAACTAATTTTATAATATTTTTACAAAAGCAGTTGCCTACCTCTTGGGTTTATCGAGGATCACCTGTTGAGAATCGCTGACACTCCAAATACTTCTCTGACATTTTATAGTTACAGCTCCTAACAAAATTTTTAAGATCAAATGATTAACTTTTGGTATCCGTCTATAGAAAGTTGCTCATTTTTTTTAACTTTTATGATGTTGCCAGGAATTTATTCTTATTTGTTATATTGTATATTTTTAGTTTTTATATTTGTCTTATCATTTTTTGAAGAAATTAGGTAGATATTTTGATAAATGTCCTTCGGAAAGTTCAATAACTTAAAAATTTTAGATATCAAGGAGATTTTCGCTAATCATTTAACTATTATTTTTCATTTGTAAATATAATTCGTGACGCGTTATACGAGGATTGTCTTTAATATTTCGGAATTTGAGATCAAAAACAAACGGCCAAATGTTGATGCAATATTGAATGAATCCCACTAGTGGTCCCACTAATGCCCAAGGATACCTCAATCTCACGATAAGTCACATGATGATGCAGTATCAGTTCATGCACAGCATCAATGTCTTCCGGAACAACAACCCCTTCAAGAAAATTCGTCCTTAACTGAATTACAGCCACGATTGAAGCGGCAAACCATCGATAAACAGTAGTCCTTGATGGTGCTTCATCGCCAAAAGTCGAATTAAGTTCATCGACTGTTGCTGTTGTTGGGTTAATCCATGTCTAAAGTTGTAAAAAATAATCGCTCGAAAATTTAATTCCATTTTTAGCCGAGATGATTTCAAGTTATTGTAAACTACACAAATAGCGCTCGTATGTCAATACGTTCTGAGTGAGTCAAACTTTACGATAGAAGCGTCAACAGCACTAGTTTAGTCAAATCCCGAAATATAAAAGGCCACTCTCGTATCTTCCTGGATAAATTCAAATTTTGGGCGTTTCGTTCACTGAGAAAGCACCGAAGAGATTTTTTTGGTTTATTTATGGTAAATAAAACAAATGAACAACAATTTTATATAAAATTCCATTAAGAAAAAAGAAAATTGGCATAAGTGAATCTTGATTTTGTTAAGTGCTGCCCCAGGAAACGTTTTTGAAAATTAAGTTCCTTTAAATGTCACAATTCTTAATTCGTTTGACCTTTTTTTTAGAAATTAATATTAAATTATAACTACGTGAGTTGGTGGGGGAAACCTTTCCCCATCCCCTTTTAGCTATGCCCTGAATTTGCCTGAATAATAATAATAACTCCTCCCTCACAAAGTCAGTACTTTCCCATTTCCTTTCTCTTTGGTTACTCATTAAAATTCAATCAAAAAACAATAAATTTAAATTCGCATTAAATTTATACTCTAATACCTTGCAGTATGAATAAAATATACTTTAAAAAAAATGAAATTTTTTTTTAAATTGATTTCGTAGTTGAAATTTTTGAAATGCCGAAATTGAGATATGCCTATCTAAAAATGGAGATTAATCTCTGAAGAGATTTCGACCTTAAACTTGAAGTCACTTTCTCTCTGAAATAGGAACAGAGCTTTATTCTCGTTAATAGGATTCAAATTTATCTCAGATGGGAACATGTTCAACGTTTGAAAGGAAAGACAGAGAGGGGAAAGTAATTGGTCTGTTAGAACATGAAAATGGATTGAAAGTATTTTAATAATAATAATATTTCAAACAATAATTTCTATTTGTTGTTGTTTTATATGTACTATATAGCAATTCCTTAATTCTGATATACCGCCACGATAAAATTTACCCTATCAATAAGTTTAAAAAAACACGGAGTTATTAATTTCATAAAAAATTTTCTCCTACTCTAAATCCCTTTAAAGGCATCCCATTAGAACAGTTCTAGAAACATTTGTCTAATCCAGGGATCAGGGATTAGCAGCTCCGAAATCGATTGCGGCTCATTTAATTAAAAGAAATAAGAGAAAGTAAAAATATTGGCTAACAAATTAAAATTGAAAGTATGGACTGAC